>PVIU01016592.1:0-44553 GCA_004026605.1 Ondatra zibethicus | reverse complement strand
CCCCAAGGTGCAGGTGAAGAGCAGAAGGTGGGAGAAGATGAGTTAGGAAGTTAGGACCGTGAGGGGCTGGTCCACCTACTGAGACAGTGTGCCTGAACTAATGGGAGCACACCAATCCACCTGGCCTGGGACTGAATGAGCATATGATCAAACCAGACTCTCTGAATGTGGCGGCGAAAGTTGGCAGATGGAGAACTCAATTTTTTTATTAAACACAAAGGAAGAACTTCTTTGGAAGTAAATAAGATATAATCAAATGACACTTTTCTTATAGGACCTACCAATTTACAAAATGGCTAACAGTCAAAAGAAATTGATCATATAATTATTTCTAAGAAACATGGAAAAATTAGTTGCTTAACATTTGAACATGACTATGATTTTGGCTGTAAACAAACAAACACAAAAACTCTCGGAATAAGTCTGTCTGTATAGACCATTGGACTGATTGGAACCTCAGTACTGTGGAGACTGGAATTTTTTAGGTCCAGAGGCCACGTTTTGGCAAATTTTAACCTTCTAGAAAAGCCATTCATTGGCCCACTCTGTATTAGAACTAATATCTTGTTACAAAAAAAAGAACCTTTTTAGAATTCATCAAATTAGCAGATCACTATCTTCAACCAAAGTAAAAGCTAAGAATGTCATTAGATATCATCTTAGACCTGTAGAAGAGATCACCCCATCTCATTCTACCTACTCACCGTTATACCCACCATTTCTTTTTAAACCTGTCTTGTTTTCTGTCTCCCTGTTCTGCAAGATGATAAAATTTTCATAAAACTGCTTCATGTTAGAACCTGAAATTTGGGGTAACCTAAGTTTGTGTTTCTGGGTCATGGTAATGGTAATTCAAAATGGTTCTAGAGAAATCTCTTACTGCCTTGAAAATGAGAGCTGAACTCGACAATCATACATTAAATACCAAAAGTGCCACATAATCTACCTGAAAAAAATATAATAAAATTATTCTTATTCCTAATGTTTAGAGGTAAAATTAACATATTACATATTGCTAGAGGACATTTCATCTACAATTCTTATGACTATCTTCTATATGTCTAGGATTGATTTTACCAGAGAAGTGACTTTGGGAAAGGAGAATTGATTTTAAGATGTTACCTTAGTTACATTTCCATTGTTGTTATGGAAAAAAATACCATGACCAAAATGAACTTGGTATGGAAAGGGTTAATTTTTTATTACAGTTTTAGGAAGTGTTTTCAGTGTGGATTCAGGGAAAGAACTTGGAGTTCTGCTTACTGGCCTGCTACCTATAGTTTGTTCAGCTTCATTGCCTGTACAATCTAGGACCACATACATAAGAAAAGCACCACCCAATGTGAGGTGTGCCCTCATACATCAATCATCTATTAAAACTATGCCCTGCAGTCTTGTCTACAGAAAATTAAATGGAGGCATTTTCTCAACTGAGGTTTCTCTCCATAGATAGCTCTATCTACCCTATGTCTAGTCCAGTTCACATACACACTCACACATACACACACAAAATCATAATAGATATACAAGAGGAAAAAATGTTTCATTTATTTATTTTATTTTGAATATTGTTTATCCTATACTTCAGAGTGTCCTTAACTTTACTATGCAGGTGATAAACACTATACAGTTTTTGATTCTTCTGCTTCTACTTTCTAAGACACTTGTGCCATACCATTTAGTTTTATGTATTGCTTCTGATCAAATGTAGGGTTTCATGCATGCTAGGCAACCAATCTAGCTACTGAGAGACATATCCAGCTCAAAGTGAAGTTATTATAAACTGTACCTATAATATCACATTAAAATACTTATAGCTTCTAAAACTTGTGTAATAGCTTAATTAAAATTCATATAATAAGATTCAGACTGCAATTTGAGTGAAATAGAGTTTTGGATGTGGTATGAAATATAATAAAGGAAAGGTCTTATTAGACCTCAAGATGATAACAACAGCAAAAATAACTTTCTAAAGAATCATTTTGGACACTTTCATTCTGAATTAAAATCCTACTCAATACATTAGGTTATCTAGATTTTGCTCTTCTTTTGCACAGCAGATGTTTTGTTAACACATTATTGTCAGTTTACCTAATATATTATGATACTTATATTTGCTTCATTTCTATATCACATCTGTCCCACATTTTAAGCATATGATTTAGGATATATTTAATCAAAAATTATAGACTTCATGAAGATTTGTTGTAAAGTATGACTGTCTGAGATAAGCTAATAACAAATGTGTATTCTAGGCAAATGTTTTCCTTAGACATTAATCTAAAGGGATGATTGCTGTGATAGGCAATTATTTTAAAGGAGGATTTTTTTTCTGTGATGGCATTATGGAATTTAAAATACTCAGAAACTTTGAGGAAAATATAAAAGACCATTGGACACTGAGTAAAATAGTAAGAAAAATAAGAATAGTAGCATATTAATTTTGGAAAGAAGGCAACAGCTATGATATTGAAATATAAGTGATTAAGAGTAACTGTTGAACAACTGTTATAAGCCTTTATTGATGAAAATGTGAAATTCTAGACTCCAATTTGGAACATTTTCTTGCTTCAAAAAAATGAATTATTTGAATATTTTTCATACTATTTTTATGCATGTGTATGTATGTCCTCACTGATGCTTCAGGGGTGGCAGGCTGTGCACGTATGTGTACACTTATGGAAGGAAACTCCAAATACCATCTTCAGGAATACCAACCACCCATTGACATTGAGATGGATTTCAATTTGTTCAGAATCTACCAATTAATCTAGAATGGCTTGCCACTGAGTCCCAGTAATCCATGTGTAGTCACTGCCTCACTGCTTAAATTACAAAAAAAGTGAAACAATATACAACTTTTATATGGGCTCTGGAGATGAAAACTAGGTCATACACTTGAAAGACTAAGCACTTTCCTGGCAGAAATATTTTCCTTGCCCAAACTTGAAGAACTTCTGTGAAAATAAATAATTGATTTGATTTGAAGTTGTCTTCATATATAAAATTATTTATATAATAGAAACAAAACAAGAATTATAATAAGGATCCAAAAATATCTCTGTCTGAAGGAAAAGAAAATTCCCCTAGTAATAATGTCAAGGAGAAAACTTGGCCAAATGTGCTACAAATAAACAGTCAAAAATATGTGACATCATCAAATATGAAGAGATAATAGCATTTGGTTTATTATCCGAGCCTAGTATTATCAAATCCATCAATAATTAATCATTACTGTTCTCTCAAGTCTACTCCACTTAATATTAGAAATTATCTGATAAATCATGGTAAAGAAAAATAGTAGACAACAGAATTTAAAAAAAAATGGCTGCTACTATACTTCACCCACAATTTCTCAATCTTAATATACCGCTGAGTTTTTTTGTAATATATATCCACAACTAACAGAGTAGAAAATTCTCTCAATTGTTTTTTGATGGATCAGTTTATTACAACTGATTCACATGAAAATGAACACTGATATTTCACCTTAGTCTCATTTAATCATGACCAAACATAAAATTAAAAAAGGCTATTGTCTTGGTAGCCTCATGTAAAAATACAGAGACCTCCAGGAAAACACAATCCATAGAATCAACTATGCAAGGCTCATAGGTCTTAGAGGATCAGTGCTAGGTCCACTGTGGAAATGATGTGGTTGTTTAATTTGGTGTTATTGTAGACTCCTCCTAACAGTGGGAGTGGGGTGTTTCTACTCTTTTGGTTAGACTTATAACCCTTCTCCTGCTGAGTGCCTTCTCCAGGCATAATATAAAATGTATGTGACCAGTCAGTTAAGCCTACTCAGTTGATATAACTGAGACACCTTCTTTTTTCTGAAGTTAAAAAGAGGAGGAATGGATCTGGGGGAGAGGAGAAGTGGGAGGGAGAGACTGGGAAAAGTGGAGGTAAGGGAGGCTGCAGTCAGGAATAATTAAATGAGGGAAGAATAAATAAAAAGAAAAAAGTATAAGGTCCAGGTTATATAAAAATGTCTTCCCCTATCATCCATTTTCTTAGAAGTAATAAATTTAGTAAATAAAGTAAATCTGAAGAAGAATCGAGGATATATATGAATCTACAGGATATCTCACAGAAGACAGCTATTATTACCTTAAAGAATGTGTAGGGCCCATGGGTCTAACCCTGCTCCCGGGGTTCATCATGAGGACAGATTCTGGCCAGCCAGCTAAAACATCCTGTTTGTTCCTATGTTCTCTCTGTCCCACCTAGTGATTAGCTATAGGGCATTGTTTACTCCATCATGGGTGCAGCAATTTCCCACCTGCCTGGTGGGAATTCCTTGTGCAGAAGCTAGGTATGTAAGGATTTACCTATGCTTGAATAAACGGCATTTGGCTGATCTTCTTTTGAATGACCCAGGTCTCTTGTGTGTTCTTTCAATCTCCAGGCCCTTGCCTGGCTCCAGTACAGTATAGTGGCGTGCAGACTGTACCAAGAGTAATGCAGGTGCAGGCAATACAAGAATGCATGCACCATCAAAGACAGAATCCTCAACCAAATGTATAAGATGATTAATTGAGTAGGTATCAGCCAACTATTGAATTTTATAACCCACTGTCCATACACCATTATACATCATTTTGTGAGGATGATGGTGGTGGAGGTGGTGATGATGATGGAATGTATGCATGAAGCAAGCTACATAAACTCCTCTTATACATCTTTTGATAATACTGAATGTCCAAATGACTATTGAATGAGTTTCAGTCCTTGATAGAGTACTTACTTCTTGTCCATTTGACACAAGTTATATTAGAAGAAAGAACCAAAATTGAGAAAATGAGTCTAAAAGACTGACCTGTAGGTAAGCCTGTTGGATACTTTCTTAATTAGTGATTGCTTTGGGAAGGTCCAGGCCTTTGTGCATGGTATTATCCCTGGGCTTGTGGTCCTGGCCTCTATTTTAAAGAAGAAGAACAAGCCATGGAAAGCAAACCAATAAGGCAGTGTTCCTCCATGACCTTCACTCCCTTCCTCCAAGTTCCTACCCTGACATTCTTTGAGAATGGACTGTGATGTAGAATTATAACAGAAATAATCACTTTCCTCTTTAATTTGCTTTTAATTATAGTGTCTTTCATCATTAAAATGGCTTCATTTACAAAAGTAATGAAAGAAAAGAGTAATTAGTACAAGTATTGTCATTCAAAACTTTCAGTGAGATTCTGGCTTGAAAATGGGTATTGCCTACTTAAGGAAACACTGTTATATCCTTGTGAGAACTTCTGCTAAGTGTATGACTTTCACTTTGCCATGAAAATATATATTTGATAACATCATAATATACTATGCAAAGCAGAGTTAAAGTGACATATTAAATAATATCACATCAAGGACTAAAAATGTTCATTTTTTCATTATGTTTTCTATACATTGAACCAACTGTCATTTTATTCTCTATGTCTTACAAGAAGACAATTTGCTTCTTTGAATTGATGACAAAAATTTCACTCTCCAGTTATCAGATGGAGAATTTCTTTTCCTTATCTTCTCTAGTATGGGCTTTGTTTATCTATAGTAAGTTGAAATGATAAGGTCATTTGCCAACAAAAGCCACCCTAAGTAGTCCAATATGACTAACATAATAGCTGTCACTTGGTCATGAAAATGGTTCATGGAAGTTTCCCAGGAAATTATAGATTATTTTTTGCCAGATTAATCAACGCTGACTTTCATAATTAATATAATTTAGTTCTATTAAATAAGGTTATGAAAGAAAATGTTTCAACTATCTATTCAACATTATTATGACTCTTGTTGTAATATCTTATGAAGCCCATCAGTAACCAATATATCAGTCACAGCTCAATAAGAGCAGAAAAAGCAAGAATACACAGCTCTTATGAATGACATCTCATGCACTCGTGTCCTGTTAAGATAAAAATAATAAATTCTTCTTTACATATTTTACATTTATTATTACTTGAGAATTTCATATGTGTTAGCTCTATTTACATATTTTCCATACAACTTTCTCTTCCACAATGTACTTCCAATTCTCTCATAACTCCACAGAAATATACAACCTTTGAATGTATCTGTGCTTAGGGATGAAAACTTGGTGTTAGATTAAACAAAACAGGCCACATCTGTGGAGATTTGTTTTCCTGCTATTAGCTGCCAAAAATTGTCTATAGCTCTTCATCTAAGGAAGGTCTTTGAGAAAAAATTGTCATGCTAGTAGAACTGGATCTCTACTTCAAGAGTAAAGAAACTAGATCCACACTTCTAACCAAACATAAGGATCAAATCAAAATTAATCAAATATATTAAATTTATATTTAAATTAGCTAGAAGAATACATAGGTTTCAAATACAAACTTTCAAATGTAGAGGGGGAAAAAAGACTCCAATAGGAGGGAAAATATATACCAAGACTGGCATATAGAATTAGATGAATTTAAATGCTTCAGAATATCAAAGAAACAATAATCATAATGAAGATATAGCTAACAGAATATAAAATAAAAGAACCTATTGCCAAATAGATTATATTTTAATAATAGATTAATATATAGAATTAATATATAATAAATATATAAAATTTATAAAGAATTTTAAAAAGTAAATACCAAAAAGTTAGAAACCATATACTCAATAAATTGGCCAGGGAAATAAATACACCATATATCAAAAATATTTCAAAACATTGTCAATACCTTTATCAGTGGAATGTAAATTAAAACTACAATGCTACTTCACCACATCTCAGTCAGAAAAGCTGTCATTAAAAATAAAAGAGAAGAAAAACTACTGTACAAGAAAATCTTTAATAAAACATTTGATGGGACAAGAAACTGATATAATCACTAGCAACAATAGTATGTTGATACTTCATCAAACTAAAGATGAAACTGTAGATCTGAGCTATACTTTTATGTATATCCAAAGGATAATAAGTAGGCATACCATAGAGATACTTTCACCATCATGTTTATTGCAGTACTATCAAAATAACCAGGAAATGCAGTCAAACTAGATGTTCATAAGTGGATGAATAAAGATAATGTGGTACCATCTCAATTACAATGTCTGTGACCATAAAGAAAAATAGTAAGCATATGCTATTTTCAGGAAAATGGACAGAAGTATGTCACTGTCAATATTCACTGTCAAAATGATTGGTTCCAATATTATCTGGATCCACAATTTTGGATCTGTCTTTAAGATATATTCTAGGGAGATTTAACTGAGAAACACCCATCTGAATATTATTGGTCACACCCCATGTATTGGGGTTCTGATAAAGGATAACGTGAAATGTGCATCATCATTAGTTTCTCTGTTTTCTGACTTCAGCAGTATAAATAGACACCTCACACACCTGGCACCACATGGTTCCACCATCTGCTATTGTATAAACGTATTTTAAGATATGTTATATTTGTTTATGCTGTGAAAAATTTATTTAATGATACAAAGTTGTATGGCACTCTTTTATGATTAATTTGCTTAACTCTGTGAAACTGGGTTGCTTTGCCTGTTTAAACACCTGATTGGTCTAATAAAGAGCTGAGAGACCAATAGTAAGACAAGAGAAAGGATAGGCAGGCATGGCAAGCAGAGAGACTAAATAGAAGGGAGAAAAACAGAGAAAATATATTGAGGAACAAAAAATGAGGAGAAGAGGAGAACATCAGGGGCCATCCACTCAGCTTGAGAAGAAGAAATGGTTTAAGAAAGAAATGTATAGAGAAATATAAAACTCAGACGCAAAAGAACTGATAGATAAATTAATAAAGGCTGGAAAAAAAGCAAGCCAAGGTAAGCATGGGCATTTATAAGTAAGAAAAATTCTCAGTGTGTGATTATTTGGGAGCTTGGAGGCAGGCCCTTGAAAGACCAAAAAGCCAAAGAGACAAAGAATAAAAACAACCAACTACACTTTGGTGCACCAACATAAGGCTTGGCTAACCATTTAGACCCCGAGAAAGCTGAAAAAAATTATGACTCCTTTAAGAACCCTTGATGTACAACAGAGCAATTAAGCAGAATTTTCACACTAAATATTCACAAAAACAAGTAAAACTGCTCCAAAAGTGCAGGGCACCAACATTCCATAGCTATAAGTTTTGAATGCAGTTCCTGGAAAAAAAAAACATATGGGAGCTTTACACTTGACTTTACAGAAGCTTCTCCATTTTAGGAGGTCCCATTCATTTGTTCTTAGCACTGTGAAGGACCCAGCTATAACTAACAGTTTAACATTTACACATATGGTCAAAAAAGTCTAAAAAATATGCAGTAAATGAGGTCCAGATTGAAAAAAGATTCTAAACATGCTCAAATGCATTATAAAATGTGCATAAGCTTATAAAAGAACAAATAAATGGGACCTCCTAACATGGAGAAGCTTCTGTAAAGCAAAGGACACAGTCAATAACACAAAAAGGCAGTCTACTGAATGGGAAAAGATTTTCACCAACCCTCAACAGACAGAGGACTGATCTCCAAAATATATAAAGAACTCAAAAAATTAGACATCCTTGACCCTGCAGAAGCTAACAAGGTAAATCCTAAGAAAAATGTATATAGGTCCACCTCAAAAGGGAAAATAGAAAGGATTGCATGAAAAATTGGGATTATGGGAGTGGGGGGAGAAGGGAGTGCAGAAAGAGAAGAGGAGAGGAGAAGGGGAGGGGGGAGGAAAACTGGAGGGAATGGGATAGTTGTGATGGATAAAGGAGAGAGGTGAGAGCAAGGAAAGAGATATTTTGATTGAGGGAGCCATTATGGGGCTAGGAAGCAAGCTGGCACTAGAGAAATTTCCTGGAATTCACAAGCATAACCCCAGTGAAGACCCTAAGCAATAGAGGAGGGGGTGCCTGAACTGGCCTTGCCCTGTAGTCAGACTGAAGAATATTGTTGGAGAAGGGCTGCTTGTTGTTCCAGACTGCCCAGCTAGCTTAGCCCCAAAATAATCACACAGAAACTGTATTAATTAAAACACTGCTTGGCTCATTAACTCTAACTTCTTATTGGCTAACTCTTACATCTTAGTTTAACCCATTTCTATTAATCTGTGTATTGCCACATGGCTGTGGCTTACCAGCTAAAGTTCTTACCAGCATCTGTCTCTGGGGCTCCATGCCATTTCTCCAACTCAGCCCTCTTTTTTCCTAGCATTCAGTCCATTCCTCCCCACCTACCTAAGTTCTGCCCTATCAACAGGCCAAGGTAGTTTCGTTATTAATTAATGGTAATCACAGCATACAGACAGGAGGGGACTTCAACATCAGAATGTCTCAAATGTCACCATGACACCTTCATTCATGGAAACAGAGGCAGAGACCTGCAGTGTAACACAAGGCTGATCTCCCAAAGTACAGTTAAAGAGGGGGAGGAGTGAGAATACTAGCAAAGAGGTCAAGACCATGATGGAAACACCCACTGAAACAGTTTACCTAAGCTATTGGAAGCTCACCAACTCCATCTAGACAGGGAAGGAACCAGCATATACCAAACTAGGACCTCAGAATGTGGGTTACAGTTGTATGGCTGGGACAGACTGTAAGACCACTGGCAATGGCACCAGGATTTATCCCTATTGCTTGTACTGGCTTTTTAGAAACCCACTCTCTTTTGATAGATACCTCGTTTAGCCTAGATATAGTAGGGAGAGCCTTGGACCTTCCCCTAAGCAATGGGTCTTACACTTTCTGAATAGTAGATGGGATAGTGAGATGGGGGATAGTGAGATGGGGGTACGGTAAAGGGAATGAGAGGAGGGGAGGGAGTGGGAACTGGAATTGGTATGTAAAATGAAAAAGGATAGCTTGTTTTCTTTGTTTAAATTATAAAATGAAAAAAGGAATGTAATAAATTCTAAAAATATGCAGTAAAAGAGGTCTAGATTTTAAAAAAATACCTCAAAATATGTTACAATGCATTTTACATGTGCATAGCCTTAAAAAAGAAAGAAACAAGGTATGGATAGTAATAGATAAAATTAGTTTAGAAATAATAAATTCTTGAAAGAGGGAAGTAAAGTAATATAAACAGAAAGAAGCCACATAACAATGTGAAATACACAGGGAGTCTGGATCACTTATGCTGTTTTGTTGATTTTGAATTTTTGATTATAGATAAGCAAGCAACAAGAGTTCCAATTTTAACCAACCTAGATATTTTAGGACTATCTTAACTTTTGAAAAATAATTTAAAAATTGTATTTTTCAAATGAAAATCAAAAATGCTTTGGAGAGGAGTTTTAGCTTTTGTTCCCACAGAAGACAAGAGCATTAATATGGCTCACCTTTGATCAGGGGAAACCTCCTGAATCTTAACAGATGATATCTGTCAACCAAGATTATGATTAGTCTTCCAAGAACTTGGTCATTATCTCAAATTTCCTCAGAACCCATAGGGATATTTTAACCCACAGACAACAGTGAACAGTCTAAGGAACACACCATCCATATTCACAAGAGGAGTGGGGAGACTGTTGATTATTTGTTGGCCCATGGATGTTTTCTGTGTTTAGGGGAATACAGAATAAAAAGACAAGTATTAATTTTACAAATTTTGCATTGGAAGTGATTTTGTTATATTTATACAGATTTGAAGTTATTTTTGTTATATTTTATGTAAGTTTCTGCTCTTTTTTGTAATATTGTGCTTATGCAGCTCATTTAAAAATGCAATGTATAATTAAGAAATGAGGTTAGTAGTTAATCTATAATAATCACACTTGTAGTCACATTAGAAATTTTTTTCAAAGTTAAAAAGGAATATTTTAGATACATAGATTGCTCTCAAACATTTCAAAGACTGATAAAATATGTCATTTACATGTTTTGTTAAGATAGGGATTTTATGACAATTAGATACCACTCTTGGTAGCATTAATTTATTTCAAAGAAAACAATGGACATTGAAGAAACTTCATAGGAATTTGCTTTCATTATAGCAAGACTAGCCATTTGAGCAAGAAAATGATTTTGCCTTGACTGCTTTACTGTATACTGTATAAACTGGACAATGCAAGACCCATAGGAAAGTAACTGCTGAACTTTGCCGATAAAAGGTAGGACAGTTTTTCAAAATTTCTGCTTTACAGAAGAGTCTGTCAGACATTCTGCATGACACAGAGGATTGTGACTGATGACATTTGCAAATACAAGGCATGATAGTTCTTCTAATTTCTTGCTTTACTGAAAACTCTGCCAGATACTCTAGACAATTGGGCAGAAGATAGATGACCCAATGATGCAGAAGAATTTGATTACTGTCCAGGAAACAAGGTGTCTATGCTGTTATGCAATATTACATATTTCTGGGGTCTTTGATGGAGTTACAGGACTAAATAATTAGAGGTACAGTTTTCTGTAGTTATGATCAAAAGTAAATTAGGTAAAAAAATTTAAGTAACTAAGATTTATAATGGAGTATTTTCTCTAAATTTGGTAAATACAAATGAACTGAATATTGGAAATGTAATTCTTAATTGATAACTGTTTTTGTTGTATGAAATCTTAATGTGTTAACATTAAAGCCTTTCATTTTTATTTACACAAAAAAGAGGAAATGTTGTAAAATATTATTTTTTAGCTATGTTACATTTGTTTGTGCTGTAGAACATTTGCTTAATGATGCAAAGATGTGTTGCATTATTTTATGTTCAATTTGATAAACTGTGAAACTGGGTTACTTTGCTTGTCTAAAGCACCTGATTGGTTTAATAAAGAGCTTACAAGCCAATAGCAAGACATGTAAAATGATATGCAGGACTGGCAGGCAAAGAGAATAAATAGAATTAGAAAAGATTGAAAAGAGATTGAGGAGAAAAGAAAGGAACAGGAGAGGAGAACATTAGTGGGCAGCCATCGAGCTACACAACCAGCAATGGAGTAAGAAAGAAAAGTATACAGAAATAAAGAAAGATAAAATCACAGAAGCAGAAGATATACAGAATAATTTAAGTTGAAAAAAGCTGGCAAGAAACCAGCCAAGCTAAGACCAGGCATTTATGAGAAAGCATATGTTTCTGTGTGTGATTTATTTGGGAGCTAGGTGGTAGGCTCCCTAAAAGATCCAAGTGATAATATAATTAGCAACAATTTTAAGCAATTAACTAAGGTAAATTCCTCTTTCTTTATTTACAATAGACTTCCAAAAATAGTACAAACTGAAAATCATCTATGTTAAGCAATATATATCATATCTAGAAGGAAAAATACTGCATTTTCTCTAATGTATATGTGTATGTATACTGTACACTAAAATATACAAACATGTTCATGATGATATGTATGTGCATGTCATGATACTAGTAATTAGTAAATAGTGAGACAAGAGAAAGACATCTTAATAGAGATGGAAAATAAAAAAGAGCAGATAATGGAATACATGTGGCTTGGAAACATAAGTGTGGGCTATTTGCGAGGAAAAACTGTTGAACAAGAAGAAAATCAGGAAATAAGTAAGGTCACTGGGGGATGAGGAAGACTAAGATAAACTATATTGTCTTATACACCAGATAAACACATTGCATTGTATAACTATCTTAAAACTTACTTTAGAAAATTAAATGTCATATATATGCATATATACATATATATTGGTATTTCCTGTTGTCTAAATATGCTCAAGATATTAAGCCAGTTTGGTAGCTTGCAAAGTTTATTTTATCTTTGATTGATTACATTTTCAGAAACAAAGAGTTAACATTACTTTGTGGTATTGTGTTGAAAATTATTTTACTCTTTTTTCTAAATAGATTCAAGTTGTTTCCAATGTCTTTTCTAGTAAAAATAAGAAAGCCCATGTAACTGGTCAAAAGCCAGTTTATTAAAGCCTGTGGTTGATTTGTTTTAATATTGGTCAGAAAATTCTTATTAAGTTCAATATGTAATTAAGCATATTGTAGTCCCCTGCAAGATGCCATGAATATTTATGGATTTTTCAGAGGCCAGATTTATAAATTAAATGCTAATGCTATGAATAATGCTATTGTTACCTATGACTTATTTAAGAATTGTCATCCTATCTAAGAAATTCTATTGCTGCTAATATTATCTTGTTTGGGGGTGACATAAAAGAGTGATACATACATCCCCCCATTTTGGTAATAATAAGATAATATATCTCTCATGACTTGGACACAAATGAAAGAATATGAAAATTAAAGGTATGTTAATGTGGTTATCAGCTCAGGTACTAAAAATATAAAATGAATTTGGGCCTTGAAACAATCAAATTTAATATATGAAAGTGAAATGAAACTTTACTTACTTCCATGCATTAATATTTTCTCACTTAAATACAAAGGAAGCTTTGAAAAAATTATTCCATTGCCTTATAACAATAGCAGTTTATAACCAGAATTCAAATGCTGTAGTAATATTTAGGCATTTTTAATTTTCTCTTTTGTATTTACTTACTTGGGGATTTTGAATCACTTAGAAGAACTTTTGAAATTGGGAATTAGATACAACCAATTTTGAACATCAGATTACAGACATCCACAGACAAGTATGCTCACCAGAAGGGAATAGTGTTTGTACTGGAGTTTGTATCACACCCTTATATGTAACTTCTAAGCAGAGGTGCTCTTATAACGGAAGTGCTAACAGGCAACTAAGAAGCAGAACTCTCTTCTGATACTCTTAGTTTCCATCAAGGACAGTCTCAAACAGCAAGCTTTGGAGCCCATTACCGATTTCTATATTCAACACTTTTCATTAAGAGGAGAAATTAATATAATAAATTCATTTAAACTAATATTGAACCTTTAGAAATAATTCATTCAAAACAAAATTATTAGATTTCCTTGCAAGAAAAAAATGAAAAGGATTTTATAAAAGTAAAAATATTTTAAAAGAGAAGTTATAATTATCACAAGAAAAGATATCTGATCTGAGAGGAGATAAGAGAGAGTTCACTTTGAATGAAAAAATAGTAACTATGATCTAGGACTTAGGCTTCCCTTATTGCTAAGCTACTAAGTTGTAATAATTTTGATGACCTTTCTATTGTAACAGAATAAAGTAAAAAACCTAGGCAGTTTTTACGAACATTGATGGGTACATTAGATAGTAAGTTACAGAAAGATGGGAAGTATTAGCTATATATAAGACTCCGGTGCTACCTGACAACACTCCTTTGTGGATAGTGGAAACTAGGCACTACCAAGTTAATACAGTTCAAAAAGATTCTGCTGACAGTTGTGTTGATATTAAATTAGATACAGAGATGACAAAGGAATGCAAAAAATAAAAAAAAGTGTTCAAGATAATCTGAGATAAATTTTAATTAGGCTCTGGAACTGCAACATTATAAACTTTCTACAATCTTTGAAATTCAAATTAGTTAATCAACCCTGCAGAAGATTCAGTTTAAAAGCAGGGCTTCTTTCCAGGAACTTTAATTCACAATCCTCAACAAAGTTAGAAAGTATAAAAGCATCTGTTTTGGTTTTAGAGAAGTCACTATAAATCAAACTTAAATGTCCTTGCAGGGAAACTGCAGTTGTATAGGCCTACAATAACCAAGAAGCAGTCTAGAGGAAACAGCTTCAGAAGTTGTTGCACATGTTAGCATATATCTAGTCTGTAAGAACACAGAAACTAATAAAAACTTATTTACTCCTCAATAAATTCATATGACAAGTGACATAAAGGAAGTTCCTACAAGTTAAATTTGTTCAGTAACACCAGCTAGCCAGTTTGGTAGACTAAAATTATAGGGAGCTAAGGTGAAAATCGGCTGTCAGGTTTCAAAATGAAAAGACAATAGAGCAAGAATAATGAAACAATATTGAGTTTGGAACTGTCCAGAGCAAGGGTAATCTAATCATTACAAGCTTCAAGTTTTAATGACAACCAGAAAGTCCACAAAGAGTGATAAAAACAGATCTTAGTGACTTACTTCCTGGACTCTCACAGCCACCACAGTTATCAGAGACTCAGGTAGGTTATTTTTGCCCTACTTTACTATCTCCATTATGGTCACCCTAGGGTTCTCATATTCCTGCAGATATTATCCTCAGCCCTCCATCTCATTCCAACTCCATTCCTTTGATATTTGCAGAAGACCTCAGCCCTACTTTCTACCATGAACCCCAGAGTTACTTCAAATGGTAAACTCTCTGGTAGGTTAACTATGCTTCCACCTCCCATTCTCAATTCTGGTCTCTCTAGGTTCCTGTAGTCTTGCCACTGCTATTAGCCTCACCCCCAGTTAGACCATCACCATTCTTTTGGGAATGACCTGTGACTTTAACATCACTTCCTAAACCACTACATGTGGAATAGACTTATATAGGACAATTTCACTTTTCGTTCCTGTTCCTATTCACTACAGCCATCCATGTTTTACCTAACCCACAAGTTTTGCCTACATCCCCATGATTTTCCAACAACCAGCCTAGCAAATGTCAAATGAATTCTCTGAACCTGTGTGTCTTTACACCCATCCAGTCTGCAGACCTAGCCCAAGTTCTGCACTCTGTGCAGACTCAAACTTATCAATTTCAACAACAATATTTATACCTCTATTCTTGGCCCATTCTACATCCAATGGACCACTTAAACCTGATGAACTCTTCTTACTGTAGTTTGATTTCTAATAGGTCTTAGTAATAAAAGCTCGGAGTCAGATACTGGGAAATATTCTTTGAGATCAGAGAGACAAAGGAGCAAAACCACATCCACCACAACTCCCAACTTTCAATCTGAAAAGAGACTTAATTCCTTTTTTGTTCCACATTAACACTTCTTCTCTCCAACAAGCTATGTCACTTCCTATCTATCTGTGCAGACCTGTAGACCTCTAGTTCTACCCTCTGAATTTCAGGAAAGCTTTACTTGTACAAACAAGATATCACTACATTTCCCCTTTTTGTCTAAACATTGAAAAAGAATGGATATAACTAATATAAGAAAAACTACCCTCTGAATTTCAGGCAAGCTTTATTTTTATAAACAAGATATCACCACATTTCCCTTTTTTGGCTAAAAATTTAAAATGAATGGATATAACATATATAAGAAAAAATATTCAATTACTACAATGACTGCACTCAATATATACAAGCAGTAAATATGTTAACAATGCTTAGTCCATTGAAAACTGACAAATTCAGAGAAAATACTCCATATCTGCCCTATATTGATTAGTCCAAAAGATGTTCTTCATTCACTTCCTATTCTAATGTGCATTAGAAAAACTATATTTTTGTGTCTCTCAAACTTATACACTTTAGATTTCTTTAGTCAATTCCTTTCTGAATCTGTTAACAAGGAAAACTATAACTATAAATTCTTCAACTCCAGGAGTGAACCAAGAAGGGAATAATATTACCTGAGAAAGTAGGAAGTGCAAGCATGCAACTTCCAAATAGGTGAGAAATGACAAACAGCTGGATGCCTGAAGATTCACCCAAGGTACTCATTCAATGTTGGGGCATCCATGTTCAGCCTATAGGCCTAACATATATGACAGACTTTTCTGTAAACAGAATATTCTGAAGAGCTCTTCTACCCTGTCTTGGAAAATTTTGGCAGTCCTTTATTTTTTGTTCTGCTTGTCTAATTTGTACAGGACACATCCAGGAGTTGAGGGAAGAGCCCTTTCACAGCCAGCAACTACCTTTTGCCATAAAGAAAGTAAACTCCATATGTAATATCTTTCATCATAATGCCCATCATCTCTGAAGCACATTGTTGCTGTCAGGAGCAAACATGTCTCATTTTCATAAAAAAGAAAAGAACCAATGTTATTAAAACATCTTAAATGCACTATTCTGTAGCTCTCTGAAGTGGTTGAAGACAACCTGTCTATTTAAATTATATCTCTGTTTGCCCTCAACAATTTACCTAATGTGACGACACATTAAATAGTAATAAGTGACTATTTGGTAAAGTGCATTTGCTTATTTTCTTAAATAGTAGGTAATAATAACTTCCAAGAACTAGAAATTTCTATTACATTGTTAAATGAGTTGCATAGGTATCATACTTTGAACAATATTAGAAATTTATGTACAGTATGTTCTAATAAAATTCATATCAACTGTGTATCAATATGCATTTTAAATCCTATTTTATTGCCTAAATATTTAATAGAATCTTCTTTTTAAGGAAAAATTTGAAATCCCCAACAAAGCAAAATTTTCTTTACTTCTTCAAACATTCTTTCTAAAGTATCTACATTTAATCAGATAGCAATCATCCATGTAATGGAACACAATTAATTCAGGAAATTGCTTAGGTATCATTTCCAATGGCTGACTAACAATATTTTGGCACAGGGTGGGGATATTTAACATTTCTTGAGGGAGAATCTTCTATTGATATCTTTTATCAGGTTGAGAATTGTTGTACACAGGCACAGTGAAGGCAAATTTTTCTCTGTCTTTTATCTGTAAAGGTATAGTGAATAAATAAATTTTTAAATCAGTAAGTAGAAGAGGTCATCTTTTTAGGCAAAGGTCATCTTTTAGAGAAGGCAAAGAAATTCCAGACTATAAAGTGTCCATTGGCTGAATCACCTTATTAACAGTTCTTACATCTGATACCATTCTCCATTTTCAAAATTTCTTTTTAACAAAAACATAGAAGAATTCCAAGGTCTGGTGGATGCTTCAATATGTTGAGCATCTAGTTGTTCCTGTACCAGATTTCTAAAGCTTAAAGATTCTCTATTATTAAAGGCCATTGCCTAACCCATACAGTTTCCTTTGTCAATGTTTTAAAATTAGGGCTTAGGTGTCTTTGTAAGATCAGCAGTTATTGTGCCCTGTTCTAGTGTGACCTGAACAGTCAGTGACTGTTCTTTATAATACCTTCTAATATTTTTCTCAGAAACACAGATTAATGTATGGTTTGTTTCTGAGATCGGAGGAATGTTAATCTGAGTAATTTATTGCTGTAACAAATCACATCCTCATAAGTTCATTGCTGTTAGTCACTTATTGCTTTAATATCACTCTCTGACATTTTGTCCCTATACATTATACATATCTCATGATCCTTTATACCTAGGGTAAAGTCACAATCACTAAAAGCTGAATATTTACCTCCTGAAGAAGCCAATATGCAAGCCAAGATTCTGCTGCAATTATTGTGATATCCACACCTTGTCTACTAGACCTTCAATTACAACATCATTTATTTGTACTTTTAATTTTGATCATTATTCATTTATGTAAGTATGCCAATATATTTTCTTTATCTTTTCTCCTTATTTTTTCATCTCTCTAACATTTTTGCCATCCTAGGTTTCTTATTATAGGCATTAGATTCTTTAATTGTCTTTATTGGCCTAATTGCCTATTTATACTCTGTGCATTAGCATTTTCCAAAGTCAGAGATTCAATTATTATTTGTCTAGCTTCTGAGTCTGGTATCATTCTATTTACTGTAGAAGTTGTTCTTTGTAAGAAATCTGCAAAGGCTTCATTTGAACCCCATATAACTTTAGCAAATGACTCAAATTTCTTTTCTTCTTCTCCAATTCTGTCCCAAGCATTCAAAGCTGGTATGCACATAAATCTAGGATATGGTCATCATATAGAGAATGTCTTTGTACATCAGCACAATCCCCTTCTCCAAGAAGTTTGTCTTGGGAGATTTCCATATCTATAGCCCTACTTTGTTGTTCAAAGTCATAACCTCTTCTTTTAACCAGGTTGCCCATCATAATTGAGGATTAGACTCCAAGACCGCTTTACCCAAGTTGTTCTAGTTTCTAGGGATAATTCTATTACAAGTTGACCATGAGTCTAATATCTGCTTCACAAAAGGTGAATTCATGTCACATAAACTATTGTTTGCTTGAATCCGCAATGGTGTAGGAATTCCTTCTGTAATACTGTTGCTTTCATTGGTTAAATAAAGAGACTGCCTTGGCCTTTTGATAGGGCAGCTCTTAGGTGGGCAGAGTAGACAAAACAAAATGCTGGGGAGAAAGGAAGTATGACAGATGCCATGTTTCTCCGGCCTGAGCTAGACATAGGCCAAAATCAGTCCCACACCTCCTTACTACACTGCTTGAATCTAGAATTGCCACAGGTGCCCATTTAACACTTGCATAGCCTTTTGGATATCTGTCATTTGACAGTTCCTGTAGGATAACTGGATAAATTATGGCTGGTTCTTTGGAAACCTTAGGCTGCTCCTCTCTGGCCTTAAAATACAATGTTGAAATTCATTCTACATTAAATTCTTCTGTCTGAATCTGAACATTTTATGATCTCTTTTATTAAGTGTTTCTAAAACTTGTAACTTAGCAGTCATATTAACCAACATTTTTCAGTAAAAATACAAAAATAATAAAACTGATAATGTTTATATTTTATATTATGTAAGTTCACTCTAAATTAATTATCCTGTAATTTAATTATTCTATTTTCAAACTATCCAGTGTATTATTATACAGAGATCTTAATCTCTCTATAGTAATATTCTTTTCCCATTTTTCAATGTGGGGAAAAAACTGTCTCTTTTAACTAATTCCTCCCTTTAAGAAATCCCAATTGTCTTACTAAATCTACAGATAATGTCACTGATAGGTGAGGTGTAGCACATCTGTGTGGAGAAAACCGGTGTGAACAGCTTGCCTGAGGAAAGCTGAAGTGGATAACATATCACCATGAGCTGCCAGTGACAGCCAAAGGAGAGGAATGTAGGGAAACCCACAGTCCACTGTTGAGAAAGAAAAAGAGACCCAGTTGTCTGAAAAATGCACAATAGATTGGCAGAAAAAGCACATGTGTCAGGGGGCTGCATGAAGACAGAGTCAGTTGGTCTAGAGCAGGTAATTCTTCTGGCATTTGGAGCCCACATGCTTCTTTAGTTTGCGTGCAGCTGGGGACCATTTCAGAGAGACTAAAGAAAGAGAATCCCAAACTCTTTCAGAGGTTTGGGGAAAAAAGAAAGAAAGCCTACCTGGCAAGTACCTGTGCCCAGTGATTGGCTCTGGTGGGAGTTCATGTGCATTTCCTGTCTGTGCCGGTGTCTACAAAGCCACAGGCAAGTGACTTCTTTGTTAATTCCTGCTTTGTAGGGGCTGCCAACATGTAGCATGAGTTTTAATTGTTCTTAATAAGAATAACACAGGGTCAGATATTGGGGAAAATGTTGAAAAATCAGAGAAACAAAGGACAAATTCCATGCCCATTCATTGCCCAGCCAAAAAGAGACAGAGTTTCTGTTTCCTCCTGCCATATCATTTTCTCTCTCTGCCCAGCTTTATCACTTGCTGTCTGTCTGTTCAGATATCCAGACCTTTATGTTTAGGTATTCACTAGCTCTGCCCTCAGATCATCAGGCTAGCTTTATTTGTACAAACAATGTATTATCACATCTTAGACTAGCTCTCACCACAAAACTCTAAACTCCAGACCTGGAACTGGTCACACAAACTCTGCATGAGCTTAGTTTGTTGAATTCTACACATCTAAATGGACCTACATTCTCTTCAGTCTCCTGATCCTAATTTTCAATCCTATTTTCCAATGCATTGGTCCAGTCTGGAAATCCTCCAACATCGCATACCATCTTTACCATATCCAACTCTAGAAAACAAATCTGTATAAAAATCCAGACTAGTGTGTCTTAGAAGCATCTCCTAGAGCACCATACCCAACCTCTAGGCCTTTGTGTTGGCCTCACCTGAGTCAGCATAAAATCTTATATCCGAATCACAACTAAAAATAATAAATTCATAAGCCCAAGTCTCACCATAAAACACAAACAATATGGAAGGATGTTCTACCCATTCCCATATACACCAGTCCTACAGTAATGTTCCCAATGAAAACTACTGAGGTGAACCAAGACACAAAACTCAAAACACCAATCTTATATTTCATCAAATAAAAATCCAAGCATTTAAAGAAGGTGCAAGCAAACAGTTCAATGGACTTAAAGAGAATAGCAATAAACAACTGATGCTCAAGAAAGCACAAATGTACAATGGAATGAAAATGATGAAGAAAATGTACAGTTTGAAAATTGAATTCAATAAAGGGATATAAATATTGAACAGAACTCAAGCTGAAATTAATATGAAACTGAAAATCTTAATAACACAATTAGAACTCAGGAGGAAACCTTTGAAATATAATGGGTAAAGTAGAAAGTAAAATATCAGAACTTGAAGATAAAGTATAGAAATTATACTACAGAGAGAAAAAATATTTTTAAAAATTCATGTTAAGGAAATTACAGAAATCATAGGACACTACAAAATCCAAACAAATGTTTATAGAAATACATGACTGAAAGAATCCCAAATCAATGGCATGTAACAGATCATCAAACAAGTTCATAGAAGAAAATTTCCTCAAACTTAGGAAAGATATGCTTATTCTGATATAGAAAAACCAGGAAAACACCAAATAGATAAGATCAGAAACGTATCTTCCAATGGCATGTCATAGCAAAACAACTAAAAATATAGTAGAAAGAGTGTTAAAAGCATCCAGAGAACACAATCAAAGCCTCATATAAAGGCAATCTATTAGAAGTATAATTGATATTTCAATGGAAAATTTGAAAGGATAAAGAGTCTGGAGCAATGTATCTCAAGCTATAAATTCCTTGGCTTCCCACCTAGACTATTGTAAGGGAAAAAAACTATTTGCCAGAGTTGAAGGATGAATAAAGCCTTTACATGTTACAAACAAGCTTAAAAAATTCCTGTCCACCAAATCAATCCTAAGGATAAAATACTTGGAACTGAAGAAAGGATTGAACATGCCCATGAGAATCTCAAAGGGAAAAAATGAAGCTATAATTACTGAAACAAAAAGTATGACTAAGTATGCAAACTGCAGAAAAATTCTAATCAACACACACTTTCCTGAAATAGGTTCATATCTTAGGGGATTCAATCTTCTAATCAAAAGACATAGGGTAGTAAAATGGATCCAGAAACAAAATCAATTTTTCTGTTGTGTAAAACTAACTCAGTTTTATTGATATGATTAAACAAAATGTAAAATGAAGGATAAAAAAAGAGTCTAACCAAATAAGAATAGGAAATAAGAATCTGATTATCTGAGAAAATAGGCTACAACCTGAAATTAATCAGAATAAATAATAAAGGACTATCTTTTCTGAATGAGGGTACAATTAACCCAGAAGACAGTACAATCCTAAGTATATGTACACCAACTCTGACATATTTAATTTCATAAAACACATATGACCAGAAATAAATACACAGAAAAGTACTAACCCAATAATACTGAATGACTTTGATAAACTACTTTCTCTAATATAATTCATCTGGACAAAAAACTGACAGAGAAATATCAGAACAAAATGATATTACACATAAAATGGGTCTAACAGACAGCAACTGATTTTTCTACTCAAATACAAACAACACACTCTCAACACAATAGTTCATTTAAGATTCTATAGAATATAAAACACCCTCAGACACAAAACACACCTTTAAAAATCAAGAAAAACTGTGAAATAAACCCATGTCTTCTATGTAATCACAATTAATTAAAATATATACATCAAACAAATCTTTGGTAAGTATAGGAACTCATATAAATTAAACAATACATTGCTGAATGGTGAAAAATCAGGAAACATATACAGAAAGAGGGTTGGAGCTAGATGGAAATGAAAGAACAGCATGATCAAAATTTCTGGAACACATTAAAAGCAGCCCTAGAAGGGGAATTTAGAGCATTAAACTCCTCTGTTAGAAAATCACAGACATATTTTCTTTATCTATTCTTTTAGCTGAGAGACATCTAGGTTGTTTCCTTTTTCTAGTTATTATGAATAAACATGCTATGAACATAGTAGAGAAAATGTCCTTGTGTTATGATGGAACATCATTTGGGTATAAGTCAAGGAGTGGTATAGTTGGGTCCTGAGATATATCAATTTCTAAATTTCAGAGAAAAAAAATATAGATTTTCAAAATGGCTGTACACTTTTGCCCTCCCACCAGCATTGGAGGTGTGTTCTTGCTATACATACTGTCTAGCATAAGCTGTCTCTTGCATTTTTTGTCTTAGCCATTTTGACTGGTATAAGAATTTCAGAGTAATTTCGATTTGTTTTTTTCTGATGACTATTGATATTCAAGTGATTCCTGGCCATTTGAGATTCCTCTGATAAGAATTCTCTGTTTAGATCTATACTTCATTTTTTAATTTGATTTATTTAGGGTATTACTTAGGTTTTTGATGTATAGTTTCTTTACTATATATATACACAACATATGTGTGTGTATGTATGCCTTTGTATGCATGTATGTATGTGTGCATGTATGTATATGTATATATACATATATATGTATATATATGAAATTGACCTTTTTTCAGATATGGAGTTGGTGATAATATTTTCCATTTCTGTATGCTGTCATTTTTTTCCTATTAACAATGTCATTTGTCTTATAGATGATTTTCAGTTTTACGAGTACCTATTTATTAATTGTCGATCTTAGTGCCTGACCTACATTGTACATTTACACAATGAAGCTATTACTTGTCTGTTAAGAAAAATAAGATAGTGAAATTTGGAGGCAAGTGAATGAAACTTGAAAAAAATCATCTTGAGTGAGGTAACCCAGACAGAGAAAGACAATCATGATATCTACTCACTTATAAGTGGATATTAACTTTAAAGGAAAGGATAATCATGATACAATCCGGAGACCCAAAGAGGCTAAGTAACAAGTAGGGCTCAAATGGGAATGTGTTAATCTCCCTAAAAAAAAAGAAATAGAATAGATATCATGGGTAGATTGGGGGCAGATGGTAACAGGAACAGGAGGAATAACATAGGGAGAGGATAGAGAGATAGAGTACCGGAGGGATGACTGGAATTTGGGAGAGAGGGCACATTGAGAGTGAGGTAGAAAACTA
Organism: Ondatra zibethicus; assembly: GCA_004026605.1. Taxonomy (NCBI): domain Eukaryota; kingdom Metazoa; phylum Chordata; class Mammalia; order Rodentia; family Cricetidae; genus Ondatra; species Ondatra zibethicus. Next base: position 20,684 of record PVIU01016592.1, on the reverse strand, counting down.
GTGCAATGGATAATCCCAAGAATCTATGAGGGTTACCTTGTCTAAGATCCCTAGTAATGGGTTGCACAGAGCCTGAACTGGTCATCTCCCGTAACCAGGGATTGGGAACAAAAAACCCAGACACAAAACCTACAATCTATTATTTGTCCTGCCTGCAAGATGTGCTGGGGTAAAGGTGTCACAGAAATTTTGGGAGTGACCAATGCCTAGCCAACAAAAGTAAATGAAATGATACCTAATGATGTTATGCTATATTTGTAGTGAGGAGCCTAGCATAATTTTTATCAGCAGCTCCATCACCAACTAATGGAAACCATCTCATGCAGAGATGAATAACCAAAAAATAAGCACAGAATCCAGGGGAACAGGGGGAAGGACTGTAGGAGCCAGAGTTGTCAATGACACCACAAAAAAAAACTCCCCACAAAATCAACCAACCTAGGATCAAAGTGGCTCATAGAGACTGAACCAACAATCACAAAGCCTGTAAGGAACTGACCTAAGCCTTCTGCATATATATTATGGTTGTATAGTTTGGTCTTCTTGTGTGAATCTCTAACAGAAAAACACAGTCTTTCTCTGGTGTTTTTTCCTGCTTTTGTGACCCTTTTTCTCCTACTGGGTTGCCTCATCCAGTCTTAATATGAGGGGAGACACCTAATCTTATAACAACTTGATATGACATGTTAAGTTAATATCCATGGGAAGCTTGTCTTTTTTAAATAAGAAATGAAGCAGTGGATGTATAATGAGGGGACTGTGAAAAGAGGCAAAACTGAGGTAGGAATGTAATATTTCATCATGTAAAGAAAGAAAAATTAAAAAGAACACAGTGTGTTAATGATGCAATTGAACAATTTGAAAAAAAAAACAAAAATAATCCAAACCTAAATACAGCAGATGGCCAGAAATAATAAAATCTATAGCAGGTATTGTAACATCTGAAATATACATCTGTATTACCTTGAAAATAACTAACATGATTATAAGTTTGAGAGGTATGGGTGACTTTTAGTCTGTATTTCTTTATTACCCTGAATTGTTTTTAAGAACTAAAATTTTGCATCTCACAATGAAGCAAGCTGTATAAGTAATACATTAAGCAAAAATAAAAACAAATTGCAGTATAAGGGCAATAACCTTAAATTTGTATCAATATACAGAATTCCTTTAAACAAGAATAGAAAAAATATACAGTATAACACAATGAACTTTAAATTTGTATCATTATATCAAAACTAATGTCAATGAAAAATATCTGAGATTAATAGGTATCATTTTAACCTATAGCCTTATGTTCTTCTAAATATAACAGACATCCATAACCCACCAAATAACCAAAGACCATCCATATCCCACAAATCTTGGGAACATGGAAGTCATTTCTTCAAACTGCTTCCTGCTGTTAGTTTGGCATTGTTAATCTTTGAAGAACACTAAGAAAATTTAGAACTATGGTCAAGTCCTGACTGGAATATTTTGTCTGATTGGTCCACCCTAGTCAACAGCCTTGAATCTATTGAGGATATTGGATCACTTGGGCCATTGGTCCAATTAAAGACCTTTCAGATGGTCTTGCTTGATCAAACCATATTATCCTGGAAGTAATCTATAACATACCATCTTCTGCAGAAATAAAAGCAGAACCTCTTTCCCAAAGCAATGTATACTTAGTCCCAAATTTTTGAAGACAATATATCTTTAAAATATATATGTTCATTAAACTTATCAACCCCACAATCAAATGTCTCTCAGCAGTTAGCTCATTAACAGTCAAAAATCCAAAGAAAATATAATAATATGCATAATCCTAACTGTGATATTTCCATCTTTACATCAATTATAATTTTCATTACTATTTTTCTTCTTAATACTCACTTTATTATCTTTAAATTGCTCTTTTAATCTATGACTGTCTTTACCATTTTTATCTCTCTCCCAAGTCTATGCACATTTATCAAACACACTGTGGCCCATTTAGAGGCATTTTTGTCTGAATTTGTCCTCAATGAGTATCTGTAATTCTTTTCTAACTACTGCATTAAACTGATAAGTTGTGGATAGTACTAAAACAGCTGCTGATTCCACCTTGCTAGACTTTCCATCATGGCAGAAGTATCAGCTAGAGTCACTTTTACCTTCCATAGACAGCAGCTTGGAGAAGACTCTTTACAACAACCCATTCAAGATGCTGCAGAAATGTGCCATGGAGTGCAGCTGTACTCTCAAGCATGCAGACAGTGGCTGGGAGGAGCATCTCTGTACCACAGCCATGAGAGACTATGGGAGTCAATCATCCTGCAGCCAGGGAATGCATTTCTGTACTGCAGCCTCTATGAGAGACACAAATAGAAAGCTGTTTTTGCCTTTGTCTAGAAATTATTTTTTAATCTTTCTCAGGTTTTATCAAAATTCAAGACACCCCCATTGTTGCACCATGTGTAATCTGAGGTTTCTGTACCACACAGCAGTTCCTGAGTAACCACTGGAGGCTTAATATTACTGATAAACATTTAGTCAATGCCTCAGACTAATTATTAACAAGTTCTTATATTTTAATTAACAAATTTCTATTAATCTAATTATTGTCACATGTCTGACAATCTTGCCATATGCTGCTGGCATGGTATTCCTTTGCTGTTTGAATGGTGTCTCCCAGACTATGCCATTCATCTCCTCTATCTCTGCTTGGATTTCCCACCTGGAGCTATCCTGTTATGTAATAATCCAAAGCAGCTATATCAACCAATGAAAGCAACACTTATTCTCAACATACAGAAAGACATCCCACAGCATAAAATAAATCATGTGAATACATATAAAACAAATATAATAGAGGCTGAAAAGGACCTTGACAAAAATCTATAATACCTTCATAATAAAAGTCTAGATGCTACATGACTGTAGGAAACATTCCAAATCTTAATAAAGGATATATTTCATGAAAAATCCACAGTAATTGTTATCATGATTTGAGAAAAACTTGTATCATTTTCATTAAAATCAGTAATAAGTCAAGAAAGCTCATTGTCATCACTCCTTTTCAAAATAGCGTTAAACATAGGTCAATTTTCAGCAAAATTTCTCTTCAAATTGATCTCATCTCTCAAAACTGCATCTCCAATCTTAGCAGTTTACATCAAACAAGATATGTGGAGAAGGTCAAATCATGGTTATGGAGTACACAATGGTCTAATTACATTCTTCATGAGTAATAACAAAAATAAAAATAAAGAGAAAGAGAGTGGAGAAGGAAAGGGGGAGAAAGTGTGAGAGAGAAACAGAGAAGAAAGAAAAAGAGGCAGAAAGAAAAATCTTATCAATATCTTTCATAACTAGAATTGAGAAAATAAAAAGTATATGGAGATACTGCTAACAGTAAAAAGTGTAACTGAACTGGAATGATCTGAATGTTCACAGAGAACATCTTCACTGTAGGATAGGTTTTATACTCAGAAAAATATGGGCTTCAAGAAAAGTTCATCAAGTATCTTATCTTCTTGAAATACTCAAAAAGTACAATACCAACTTTCCTGTTTAGAAGTACACTTTGGTTTAAAAAAAAAAAAGAGGAAGAAGTATTATTGGGACATGCAATTGCTCTCTTGTAGCTGAGTCTGACTACATTATCAAAATTAAAACCCATTTCTCTAAACACACTGAAAATTCCATGAATAAGAAATGTCTTATACCCCACAAAGAAATGTGTTATTACTTATGTAGACTGAAAGACCACCAAAATCTTCTCTAAATGTTTATATTCAAATTATTTGAAAAATACTACTGTCAGTCTCATGCTCACCATAATGAAAAGAAATGACAGCTGGGAGCTGAATCCAATACAGGGTATTTGTAGCCCACCTTTTAGTGTATAGGAAATGTGGTGACAGAAATGTGTGTTCCTATAGGCTCAGAGGCTTGATCATTTGGTTCTCAGTAGGTGATGCTGTTTGGAGATGGGTGAAGCTCAATGTCAGGACTTCCTGAAAAATGCCAGTCGAAACTGCAACACATATTAATCTAATCAAAGATAGAAAGTGCATTTTTCTGGAGAAAAAAAAGCATTGGGTTAAGGATTTGAGAGTTTACTCCTTCCCCATTACCAAAAATATTCCAGTTGTATTTGCTTTAAATGAGGAGATCATGGTATACAAAGTTCTAATTGTCATTGCAAACCTGAAAGGTTTCTGTATATGTCACCAAAAGTATTTTCTGTCTTTCTCATCAGTCTTGGTTTAAATTTAAGTTCACCACAAGGGTAGAAGATGCTGATAGTGCTAGAAATTTTATGATTCACATCCCACATGCAAAATTGGGTTACATAAATCAGTAATGTCAAAGTTGGGCTGAGATTTGTGGACTTAAGTTCACACAAAAATGCAACACCTATACTAAATATTTTACAAAACATAACTAAGTGTAAGAAGACTGGAATGTTTGCTGCAGGTTCAAAATAACCAAATAATCTTGTAGGCAGAGGCTGTTTGTTCATTCCTGGCTTCCCAGACCTGAAATAATCACATAGAAACTGTTTTAATGAAAACACTGCTGGGCTAAAATTATCTCAGGACCTGTACCTCAAGGTCTGTAGGATAGAGAAAAGTCTGGTTTGAGTTTGAAGGATAGTCTCAAAGCTACTGAATGAGGATGAGACAGCAATATCTATGTAGACACCCCTCCAGCCAGAAGGAGAACTTGGCTGTCTCTCACTGGCTGGAGATAACCCCACATCACACAATGTCACTTAACCTATATAAGCTGATGCACATAGTAATAAACTGAGTTCCTGCTTTGACTTGACTCCCTATCACATCTGATTTTCCTGCATTGTGGGGCTGTCGGATGGGCAGATAGTGCACTCAGGTTTCTCTGGGGAATAAGGCTAAGGAGGCCTGGCAACTAGCACCCAACATGGTTGCATGGCTGGTCTCAGGGACAAGCGGTTTAACAAGGTGTGTGACCCCAAGATGGGTAACACAACTTCACACAAAAATGACCCAGCACTTAAGGTGCTGAGATATATGCTACTCTCTTGAGGCATGGAATTGTCAGATCACACTGCGATCCAGGTATGGGAGGATATAATTACCCTGGCCCCCTGGGTACCCACTGGGAATCTTTTCTCATGGTACACGTGGAACTGGGTAGAGACTCTGGCCAGAGAAAGGGAAAAACACTTTGATATACCCCCACAATTGGGATTCTATTCAACTATTATGACCCTTATGGCATGTTTTCGCCCTGCTGCTCTGCCTCCCCCATCAACAGGTAAGGAAAAGGTCAGAGACCTGGAGAAGTCCAAGGAAATCAAAAATAACCAACTGGCAAGAAGAACAGGAGAGAAGAAGACAGGCAAGGACCAGGGAAAGGTCAGAGACCTGGAGAAGTCTAAGGAATCCAAAAATAACCAACAGGCAAGAAGAGCAGGAGAGAAGGAGACAGGTAAAGTTCAGGTCAAAGGAAAAGGTCAAAGATTGGATGAGGTCTAAAGAATCCAAAAGTGACGAATTAACCAAAAGAATGGGAGAAAAGGAGAGAGATGAGGAGAAAGATCAAAAAAATGGACTCAATTTAACTAAAGAGTGATCCCAGGGGGAAGAAATAAGGCAGGCAGAGGCAAAGACAAAAAGGAAAGCAGATATTGCTTGTGACAAGGAGCGGCCACTCCCTTATGCCCCCAGCTGCCCTGGAAAGGATAAAATGGGAGAGGGGACTGGGACAAATAAAGGAGCTCCATCCTTGCCAGGAGGAAATGGATATACCAGCCTCCGAGTTGAACTGCAAAGTTGGCACTCTCACCCAGAGGAACATGGAGAGAGCCCCTTAGGGAACCTAACCCTACTTACACTGAGGCATATAGGGCTAAGGTTTTTGAACCCCAAGCCTTTGTGTTCAATGTTGCACCTGACCCTAACCACCCCCAGCCTGGTAACCTTGGGAATCTAAGGACCTGAAAGAAATTAGGAGGGCAGTGGCTGAGGATGTTCCCAAATCCTCTTGGGCCATGACCCTCCTTCAGGAGGTAGTCTACCATCCTTGTATCCCCAAGGACTGGTGTGGTCAAGGCTGCCTTGGGGGGATCCCAATATGTTGAATGGACAGGCTTCATAAAGGAGGCCTGTTGAACTAAGGCAGAGTTCAATAGTGTGGCCGACACCCCAATTTGCATCACTTATCCGATGCTAACTTATGGTATGAGGGAAGGCTTTTTCACTGGGGTCCAACAAGCTGTGATGTGCCTCTCTATTGGGACCAAGTAAGACAAGAAGTCCTGGAGGCCTGGAGGCCTGGGATAAGCTATAGGAGGGACTCAATGAATCACCTTTAGCAGGCACAATGCAAAAACCAGGGGAGCCGTTTCCGGACTTTATTGTTCGTCTGCAGACCAGCCTTGAGAGAAAACTGCTCCCCCACCCCCGTGGGCTTACAGACTAATTTATTAGCTCGTAGTCTGGGAAGGTATGAACAAAGATACTAGGATGGCTTGTGCTGGCCTTAGGGAAGGGTCCATGAGTCAATGAGTTGTGGCATTGCAGAATGTTGAGACCCAGTAACATACCAACCAGACTCTTGTGGTGGCCCTTCAGGCCCAGAGCCATACTCTAGCCTCTTCTATTACTCAAGCCCTGGTGGCAGGACAGCAAAAGCAAACACCTGGGAAATGTTTCTTATGTAGTCACCTGGGGCATTTTAAGAGGGATTACCCACAAAAGGGCAATAAGACTCAGGTACAGAAGGGATCCCATCCATTTCCCTGCCCTTGCTGCCACAAGGAATACCATTTAGGCTTAGAATGGTGCTCCAAATTTGATATAAATGGGAATACCATCATAAAACAAATCTTTAAACTAGATGGGGGTGCTTCCAGCCCCCTTAACAAAAGGAAGGAAAGCTGCAATTTTAGTTAACAGGAACATTCCATGATAGAGGGGTTCTGACCCAATATGACTATGATCTTTAGGGCACTAAGGTTCTAAAGCCTGATAGATACGGGAGCTGTCAGGACCATCTTCAGAAAGGTAGAGGTCCCAACCACCTATCAAGGGGGTTGGGGGAAGGTCTATGTCCCAGGAAGTGGCTAGTCCTATAACTTGGGTGGGGCCAGATGGAGACATAGGAAAGTTCAGGCCTCTAATCCTCCCAGGGTTGTTTGCAGAACTCCTGGGAAAAGATATGTTAGGACAATTGGATGCCATTATTACTGAGGAAATTCAGAGAATCATTAGGTTTTACTACAAAAGCCAGTATGCCACAAAATTGGAAAATATAAAAGAAATGGACAGTTTTTTAGATAAATATCATATACCAAAATTAAATCAAGACCAGGTGAACAATTTAAATAGACCTGTAAGTCACAAAGGAATAGAAGCTGTCATCAAAACCTCCCAACCAAAAAAAGCCCAGGACCACAGGGTTTTAATGCAGAATTCTACCAGAACTTTCAAGAAGAGCTAATATCTATAAACCTTAATGTGTTTCACATAATAGAAACAGAAGAGTCATTGCCAAACTCTTTTTATGAAGCTACAGATACCCTGATACCAAAACCACACAAAGACACAAACAAGAAAGAGAATTACATACGAATTCCACTCATGAACATCAGTGTAAAAATTCTCAATAAAATACTCGCAAAATGAATCCAAGAACACATCAAAAAATCATCCATTATGATCAAGTAGGCTTGATCCAGAGATGCAGGGCTGGTTCAACATATGGAAATCTATCAATGTAATCCATCATATAAATAAACTGAAAGAGAAAAACATATGATCATTTCATTAGATGTTGAGAAAGCATTTGACAAAATTCAACACCCCTTTATGATAAAGGTCTTGGAGAGATTAGGGATACAAGATTCATATCTAAATATAATAAAAGCAATATACAGCAAGCCGACAGCTACCATAAAATTAAATGGAGAGAAACTCAAAGTGATTCCACTAAAATCAGGAACAAGACAGGGCTGTCCTCTCTCCCCATATCTCTTTAATATAGGACTTGAAGTTCTAGCAATAGCTATAAGACTGAATAAGGAGATCACGGGGATTCGAATTGGAAAGGAAGAAGTCAAACTTTCATTATTTGCAGATGATATGATAGTGTACATAAGTGACCCTAAAAACGCTACTAAAGAACTTCTACAGCTGATAAATACCTTCCGTGATGTGGCAGGATACAAGATCAACTCAAAAAAATCAGTAGCCCTCCTATACCCAAAGGATAAAGAAACAGAGAGGGAAATCAGAGAAACATCACTTTTCACGATAGCCACAAAAAGCATAAAGTATCTTGGGGTAACACTAACCAAGGAAGTAAATGATGTATTTCACAAGAACTTTAAGACCTTGAAGAAAGAAATCGAAGAGGATACCAGAAAATGGAAGGATCTCCCATGCTCATGGACTGGTAGGATCAATATAGTAAAAATGGCAATTCTACCAAAGGCAATCTATAGATTCAATGCAATCTCCATCAAAATACAAAAAAATTCTTTATATACCTTGAGAGAACAATAACTAACTTTATATGGAAAAACAAAAAGCCCAGGATAGCCAAAACAATCCTCTACAATAAAGGAACTTCAGGAGGAATTACCATCCCTGACTTCAAACTCTATTACAGAGCTACAGTAATGAATACAGCTTGGAACTGGCATAAAAACAGAGACATTGACCAATGGAATCGAAAGAAAAACCCAGATATTAATCCACAAACCTATGAATACCTCATATTTAACAAAGAATCTACAATTATACAATGGAAGAATGAAAGCATCTTTAATATATGGTGCTGGCATAACTGGTTGTCAACCTGTAGGAGAATGAAAATAGATCCTTATCTATCACCATGCACAAAACTCAAGTCCAAATGGATTAAAGACCTCAATATAAATCTGACCACACTGAACCTGATAGAAGAGAAAGTGGGAAGTAGCCTGGCATGCATGGGAACAGGAGACCACTTCCTATGTAAAACCCCAGTGGCACAGACAAGAAGAGCAACAATGAATAAATGGGACCTCCTGAAACTGAGAAGCTTCTGTAAAGCAAAGGACACAGTTGTCAAGACAAAAAGGCATCCAACTGAATGGGAGAAGATCTTCACTAACCCCACATCAGACAAAGGTGTGATCTCCAAAATATACAAAGAACTCAAGAAACTAGACATTAAAATTCTAAATTACCCTATTAAAAAATGGGGTAATGATTGAACAGAGAATTCTCAATAGAAGAAGTTCAAATGGCCAAAAGATACTTAAGGTCATGTTCAACTTCCTTAGCAATGAGGGAAATGCATATCAAAAGAACTTTGAGATACCATCTTACACCTGACAGAATGGCTAAAATCAAAAACACCAATGATAGCCTATGCTGGAGAGGATGCAGAGTAAGGGGAACACTCATCCATTGCTGGTGGGAATGCAAACATGTGCAATCACTTTGGAAATCAGTGTGGCAGTTTCAGGAAATTGGGAATCAACATACTTCAGGATCCAACAATACCACTCTTGGCAATATACCCAAGAGATGCCCAATCATACTAGAAAAGCATTTGTGCAACTATGTTCATAGTAGCATTATTTGTAATAGGCAAAACCTGGAAACAACCTTGTTGCCCCTCAATGGAAGAATAGATCAAGAAAGTGTAGAATATATACACATTAGAATACTACTCAGTGTTAAAAAAAAACAATGATATCTTGAATTTTGCATGCAAATAGACGGAAATAGAAAATACTATCCTTAGTGAGATAACCCAAACCCAAAAAGATGATTATGGTATGTACTCACTCATTAGAGGTCCCTTGCCATAAACAAAGGACATTAAACTTTATTGCTCACAAGCCTAGAGAAGCCAAATAGCAAGGTGAACCCAAAGAAAAAACATATATAGATTCTCCTAGAAATTGGAAGCAAACAAGATCACTGGGCAAAAGTTGGAAGCATGGGAGTAGGGATAGGAGTGAGGGTAGGTATGGGGGTGGGAGTGGATGAAGGGGAGAGGGGGAGGGAGAAAGGAGAAGGGAAGGACTGGGGAGAGCTTTGGGGAGTGGGAGGGTGGAGAAACAGGAATGGTGGATATTGGAGAAGGGAATAAGATATCTACATTAAGGGTGTCATTTTAGGATTGGCAAGAGACTTGCCTCTAGAGGGCATCCCAGGTGTCCACGGGGATGTCCCCAGCTAGGTACTTGGGCAGCAGAGGAGAGGATGCCTGAACTAGCCTTGTCCCATAGTCACATTGAGGAATATCTTGATCATCACCATAGAAATTTTGTCCGATGTATGGAGATAGAGACAGAGACCTACATTCACATCAGAGCAATGGACTGCGCTCCCAAGCGCCAGTCGAAGAGCAGAAGGTGGGAGAAGACAAAGAAGGATGTCAGGACCTTGAGGGGCTGGTCCACCCACTGAGACAGTGTGCCTGATCTAATGGGAGCTCACCAAATTCAGCTGGACCAGGACTGAATGAACATATGATCAAACTGGAATCTCTGAATGTGGCTGCCAATGGGGGCTGACTGAGAAGCCAATGATAATGGCACTGGGACCTATCTCTTCTACATGTATTGGCTTTTTGGGAACCTAGTCTATATGGATGCACACCTTCCTAGGCCGGGATGGAGCGGGGAGTGCCTTGGGCTTCCCACAGGGCAGAGTACCGTGCCCCCTCTTAAGGAAGCAGGGGGATGGAGGAGGGGTAGTGGGGGAGTGGGAGGGGACTGCGAGAAGGGGAAGAAGTATAAATTTTTGAATGAAAAATAAAAGAATATATAAAAAAAAGAAAGTACTGTAGGAAGACTGCTTGTTTACATTTTGCCCTGGCCAGTACACAGAAACAGAATTAAAGTCATATTGGATTTGTGTAGAAATAGCCAACGGAACATGCTCACAGACATTTACTTAAAACAAATCAACAATAGACACTTAAAGATAATGCAGACTATCACTACTGTAGTATCTGGCCTCTTATTGGCCACGCCCACTCCCAGCTTCCAGCCTCTGATTCCAAGTCCTGCTCTCTTCCTCTTCTGCTCTCACGGGAGCAGCAGCTGCTTCTCTTCCCTTTCCCCCTTCACTCTATCTCCCTGTCTCTCTCTGTCTCTCTCTATCTCTTTATCTTCTCTCCTCCATCACCCATCTAATAAATGGTTATCTCTGCATAGCGCGCCTACCCAGCTCACTTTTGTCCATCCATACAGCCGCATAGCCCATATGGGGACCCGGAGACTAGCCACGTGGTCTGGCCACCCACCCTCCGCAGAGACCGCGTGGTCTGGGGACCTGCAGCAAGCTGCAGCAAGCTGCTGGGTCACCTTAAAAAAAAAAAAAACAAAACATTGGTGCCGCACAAGACTCAGGGAATCGCAACTGAGGATTTTTGGATTTTTTCTACAACGAGCTGACCCACGTGCCATGTGTTCCATCACCAGCATCTGATGGTGAGTTTTTCCATTCCGGCCACCTTAACCGTTTCCTTGAACACTAGGAGTTGTCGGGTTGAGCTCCCGGCCACCCCCTGAAGTTCTTGGAGACACAGGGGCTCCCCCCAACCATTCACCTGACCTGTGGATTGTTTTCCTCAGCTTTAATTGTGTTTGGAATGGTCCAGGACCAATCTACGCCGCAGCGGGAGAGACCAGGTCTCTCAGATCTTCTTTCTCTTTTTTTCCCACTTCTTTTTTTTCCTCGTAAAAGGCTGCTCGGAGCAGCCTCTGGCCTCTGCAGAGGTCTTACCTTCCCACCCACGGTCTTTGGCCTGAGGGGACGCCCTCCCGTGGGTCTTGGAAGGCTGCCGCGGATTCACACCCCGTCCACAGTGGAGGACGCTTAGTGGTGTTTTGCGGGTTTACACAATTTCTGCTGTGGGTAGCAGCCATCCATGTCTGTCTAAGATTCCTGCCGGTTGTTTTTTAAATTCCAGCCGTGGCATGGTGCGTTCTTTCCGGTTCCAACCTTTTGTTGCGGTTTGTGCCAGGGCGGCTCAGCCACAGGCAGATTACACCTCTAGGTCTCTCTTATTAAACTAAAAATCCCTGCATCTCAAAATTGTAACTTTTCCATACAACATGTTACCGCGATATTTTCTCTGGGGTTGGGGTCAGGTGACTTCATCGCCATCTTGGCTGAGAGGCAGGTCCGGTGACCAAGTTCCACCATCTTTACTGAGGTATTCCCTGCCTGGTTCTCCAGTGTTAACTTTCTTACCTTACCACCGAGCCAGGTCAGATGACCAAGTTCTCCCATCTCTACTGAAGTATACCCTGCCTTGTCCCCCGGTTTACTTATGTTTTTGTTTTTTCATTAAATTCCTCTTGACTCTGTTGCATTTTGTTTTATACAATAACATACCTTGTGGTAGGGCCTACCAAAAGGCATCCACTTCATCCAATTCCTGTTCACTCTCTCTGTGTGTGATCATACATGTAACTTAAATGCACCTATGCTTAATGTTATAATTGTTCATTACCACTCATTTCAGACTACAAAAACCATAAGTCTCATGTTTTAAGCTGGTATGTACTTTTAAGTTTCTTACAAAATATATTAAACTGTTCTTTACTATTGTCAGTTCTTCCATTAACCTTCTATTGCAAGCAGTTTTTCCTCTTTCTGGCATTTTACCTGTTAAGTAGGGAGCCAATGCGGTCAAGCTCAAACCCAGATCCCCAGGCAGATTCTAAACTGTAGTTATAACTAATAAACAGCCCTCAACTGCTCAGAGATCTGAGAAATATGGCATTTATTAAAAAAAAAACTTTTCATAACAAAAAGAGACAGGTTGGCTTCTGGCAGCAAAACTCTACTTCCTCCAAAAAAGACAAAAGACGGACACAGAACAACGTCCCTCCACAATTCGCTGTAACTGCCGGGTGCTAAACGTTGGGTAAAACTGCCTGTCATCTAAACTGAGGATCTCCTGATGTGGACAGAATGGCGGGAATCGACAGCCTAGCTGCTCAAGTCAGGTAGGACTGTCTTCCTAAGATTTCTTTAGCCCACAGGCTCATTTGCAGCCTGGCAGGCCCTGCGCTAAACAGCAAAAGGCAAATGCGACCTTCAGTGGCCATGGAGGATCCCAAAAGAGGAGTAGCTCCAGATGCCAACCAAGTAAGTTCTCTTGTCATTTTTTAATCATTAACTCAAGTAAAATTTTATCCTTTTCAAAGATCTCTGATGTAGTTTGACAGCTAAAAGGTTTTCTCAGTTTAAAAGAACAACCTTACCAAACAAGTTTCAGATCAAATTTCTCTCTCATGATGCCTTCCATATTCTTAAAAATGTTTTTTATTATACAATAATATCTGTCACAGTCATTCTGACATAAATATGCTACTGTTTATACAATGTATATGTCTAAAATTTCTGTTTTCACAAACCCAAAGAATTCTTGTGAGTTCCAGGGAGCTGAATTGAAGGATCCATCTTAAGACAGGTCAGATACATCCCCCTCCTCCCCAGTGTATCCCCTGGTCCTAAATTTTTTCCTTAATTTAACTTTGTCCTCTGTTCTGCCAATACCTCAAACAGATATAAGAAACACCAAACATCTCCATACCACAGACACTGGACAAGGGCAGAGAGGCCAGCCAGCCAGCTGGGGTGACATCACCGAGCCACTGCCAGCGCCCAGCCTTCTCATGTCCCCCCCAAAGACAATGCCCACAAATAAGCCGGAAGCAGTCTTGAGAATCCGCCACCCCAATTCCTTCAACCTGTGGTGCCTAATCACTCTGGCTTTTTTTATTATCTAAAGAGTTGGGAATGTAGTATCTGGCCTCTTATTGGCCACGCCCACTCCCAGCTTCCAGCCTCTGACTCCAATTCTCGCTCTCTTCCTCTTCTGCTCTCACGGGAGCAGCAGCTGCTTCTCTTCCCTCTCCCCCCTTCCCTCTATCTCCCCGTCTCTCTCTGTCTCTCTCTATCTCTTTATCTTGTCTATTCTTTTTCCTCCATCACCCATCTAATAAATGTTTAACTCTGCATAGCGCACCTACCCAGCTCTCTTTTGTCCATCCATACCGCCGCACAGCCCATATGGGGCCCAGAGACTAGCCGCGTGGTCTGGCCGCCCACCCGCCGCAGAGACCGCGTGGTCTGGGGACCTGCAGCAAGCTGCAGCAAGCTGCTGGCTCACCTTTTCTTTTAAAAAAACATAACAACTACAATACTTAAAACTTCGAAGGTGGAATATTAGAAATGATTTTTAGAAAGATGCGTGTAACTCTTGCCTTGTAAAACACATCAAACAGTATTTCTTGCTGAGGCTGAGGCCTTCCCGGTGGACAGCTCTTGCAAGTGACTCACAGCAGTGGTACTTTCCCGAGCTTTACAGAAGCTCCATTTACATAAATGCATGAAGTGATTCAGAACTGACTTCATTGCTGAAAGCAGGCAACAGTTGGCATTGAGATGTTGTGCTGCGGGAGGAAGCACTAATGGAAACCACTCGCCACAGCAGAGCCACCAGCCTGGCTCTCAGACTCCACGGGCCCTGGATGCATTCACTATGTTCACTCCTGTTGAAAAGTGTGGCTAGGATTGTGTGAAGGCTCCTAAAAGATGCCTTCATTGGTTTTATTTCCCTGGACTTGACCAAGAAGGGGCAAAACAGTTTCCATAATAGCTGCAGCACAAGCAGTTGAATGTTCTCCGCCCCTTATACCCTGTTCCACTTGTATCTGTTCTGACTGTGGATGTCTAGTTGTCCTCTGACAGCCGAGTTCAGTATGATGCAGAGGAGCTTCTTACTGACCTGGAACTTATCTGGAGTAGTCCAGCTCTCAGCTCATGTCCGTGGAGGAATGTTAATTGCAAAAGTCTTTTAGTTCATGTACTATCAGGATAACAGCACGCATTGTTGGAGGAAGGCCATATCTCAATAGTGCCTTCCTATGTCAAATATACAATGAACATTAAAATAATAAAGGAAAAAATATTAATTCAGAATGCAAAATGGTAATTAGTCAGTAAAGGCAGGATCAACACCCTTGGAGGAATGGATCCAAAACACAATCAATATTAAATCTCATGACCATGATAATACTTAAATAAGAGAGGTAATTTCAAGAATTTTGAAGAAATATCAAAATGTGAAGTGCTTCTATTTGAATAAACAAGATCACCTAAAAAGGGTTTGTAAGCATGGTATTCCTAGAAACAGTGGATTATGCAGAAAGTGTGACCAGGGCAGTCATTGGCCTAATGAATGTAGATCAACCAGGGACAGTCAAGGCAATCTTTTGCCAGCAGGAAACACCTTGAGGGGCCTCTCATAGGACACCATGACAACTTCAGTTCAGTCGTTTCCTTATTGTGGGGAAAAATCTTTCCCAGAACAACAGAAAACCTGGTGTCAATTGTAAAAAAAAAAAAAAAAAAAATACTTCTCTGGATGATAGACTAGCTGCTGTGGGAGAATGCTCTTATACACTACAAAGATTTCTAACTCACCTTGGTTTAATAAAATGATGATTAGCCAGTAGCCAGTCAGAAAATATAGGCAGAGCAACCAGACAAGAAGAATTCTGAGAAGAGGAAAGGCAGAAACGCAGAACAACAGCCTTATGTAGAGGAAGCAAGATGAGAATGCCTTACTGAGAAAAGATGCCAAACCACATGGCTAAACATAGACAAGAATTACAGATTAATTTAAGTTGTAAGAGTTAGTAAATAAAAAGGATAAGCTAATAGGCCAAACAGTTTATAATTAATATAATCCTCTGTGTGTTTCTATGGGACAGAATGGCTGGAGACCAAATAGGATGAAAACTGCTATCTACAAAATCTACAGAAAAGCAAACAAAAAATGCAGGAGAATTGTTAAAGCAAATATTTGGGCAACTTCTATAAATGAACAAAGACCAAAATAAAAAATATGCATAAATGATGTTGTCATTTAAAATCTTGTAGACACATGTATGGATATATTAATAACTGCACCTGATTCTTGGCATCAAAATTGGCCTCTTTAGGAGGCAAATGTTCAGTCTTTAGGGACTGAAAATCTACCTTAGGTAAAATAAATTACAAGATCAGTCAAATGTGTAGAGCCAAATTGGTAGAGAGGAATATTAAAGCCATATATAGCTAACACAGCAATGAATTTGTAGAGACACAATTTGTTACAATAATAGAATACTCAGATAAACATTTCCTCAATCTTAGATTCAAACCATAGAATAATGTATGTTTCAAAAAAATATTATGATGTGAGATTAAGAACAGTCACTGAACATTCAGGATATTCTAGATCAAGACAAAACAGCTGGTCATCTTTCAAAGGCAGCACCAGTGCTACCTATAAAATGGTTGACAGATACAGGGATAAACCTGCCTTGGTTGACCAATGGCCTTTTTTTGGGGGGGGTGGTTTGAGACAGGGTTTCTCTGTAGCTTTGTACCTGTCCTGGAACTAGCTCTTTTGACCTGGCTGGCCTCAAACTCACAGAGTTTGCCTACCTCTGCCTCCCGAGTGCTGGGATTGTGCCACCACCCGGCCTAATGGCCTGTACAATAGAGTACACTGCAGGTTTTAGAACAGATGATACAGGAACAGAAAAATGATCATCATATTGAAGAATCTATCAAGGACCGGCCTCAACAAAATTACTTCTTACCAGGGTAAGGGTGTGAGAATTGAAGAAATGTGAAGAAAAAATATAAAACCGCATAAAAATAATAAGACAGAAAACATTGAAAATATTGGGATGGTATTTCAGGGATTACTGAAATCCTGAAATATACCCACATTTATTTATTTGCAGCTTTTATACTCATTGTAAACTAGGGAAGAAAGTAATAAAAGACTTTATTAATATGTTACAAAGGGTAACTCACACAGTCAACTCAGAGCATTTTCATTCTGTTGTCTAGGTAGTGAGGGTACTCTAGGTCACATACTGAAGCCTGCCCTTCCCTAGGCGACCTTAGAGTTACAAAAGAAAGTACATTTGCATATCCTGACCACCTGTCAGGATAGCAGGAAGCTATCTTAACTTTAAAAGAGCCAGGCAACCACCTCCTGAGTTAGAAGGTGCAATTAAGCCTCTTAGTTTCCAAAACTCTCTGACCATCAGACAAGGTGTAAGTGGACCTGTATTTTTCAGCCTCCATACTTCCTCCCTTTTTATTGATTTTAATAAAGTCTGTGCTTCTGCAACATGACAGATGATCACATCTGCTTTAGATGAACACTTTCCCATTTCCCAAACATACCTGTCTTTGGAACATGTATTCTAATTATGAAATTCCAGGTCTTAGGTGCCTGAGGGGAAAAGGATCAAACATCACTGACTGACAACCTCTGTAAACAAGGGGATTAAGGGAGCAAAATATTTTGGGACTCTGTATCTCAGAACCAACCTTGTTTTCAAGGGAGCTTATCTGCAATTAGATAATATTTTCTAAATAATCATGCTCCTAATGGCTATAGTCTCCTAATTAAAGCAGAGGATGATCTCTAGTGTTGGGAATATCCACTTTAGTTGGTCTAGAGTGCTTTTTATCAATTTTTTACTTTATTAAAATTGAAATATCTTATCAAATATGTTAATTTTAGACACTCACAGAAAATTTTAAATTTTTGAAACATCTTATAGTAAAGTAAAGCAGCTACAAACATTACGAGACCAATACCCTAATTCTAGAATGGAAATTATCAATAAATCCACAATTTTTCATTTCACATTTTTTTAAAAATCCATTCTAATCAAAAGACGAGAAGTCTCTGTGACTGATGAGAGTTTCACAGCAATGCTGATTTTAAGTAATTGTCCTGTTAGACCCCGATTCTGGGGTGCTAACCCCTCAAACGTGCGCCCCAAAGACCACCAAGAACCACACCAATTGTTGCAAAACAAGAGGTATAATTCTACGTTTGCAAACGGGCTTCTTCTCCCCAGTAACTCGGGACTGAGCAGAGAGCCCCGAACAACAATTACAAGTGGTATTTATAGGAGAAGATCTCAGGCATAGTATAGGGGTGGTGGGGCATATAGTGATTGGCTATAAGCAACTGCTACATATCAATAGAAAGTCATTTGGAGTTTAGCCAGGCCAAGCTCCTTTGATCCCCGGGAAAGGAGACCCCCGGACGTTCTCATAGGATCCCCCAGACGCTCTCACAGGATATCAGCGGGTCCACCTGGACTCTATGGCTTGGCCAGTCTTGTTTAGATAAGCAGTTAATTGGAGTTGTTTACGACGTCATCCTGTTCACCAAAAGGAGGCTTCATCTTGCTCATTAAAAGTTATTTACAACTTTATCCTGTTATGCCAAGAAGGGGGGCTTGGGTTGCAAAAGGTGAAGGCCTAGCTAAGGAATTAAACATATTGAACATAAGTATTTTTAACACTTACAGTCCAGTGTTGGAATTCTGTATTTTTTTATCAGAAGGAAAACTGGAAAATGGAGAATGATAGCAGCCATTGGAAATAATATGTAAGAAATTTCTTTAATCTATGATCTAATATTATATGAATGATATTTTACTAACTGACTCAAATGTAGATAACATAGAAAGAATATTTCAAGAAGTAAAAAAGAATGTCTTGCTGGGGATTACAAATCAGTCCTGAAATAATACAATGAGGAAATTCTATTAGCTACTTAGGATATAAAACAATTCCCCAATAAATTAGACAGTAAATGTTCAAATTAGGAGAGATCAATTGCTGACACTTAATGAATTTCAAATATTTCAAGGAGACAATACTTATCTATGACCCACAATTGGGGTATAAAAGTGATAAACTGAATAACTTATTGAAAAACTTAGAAGGTGGCAAGGACTTATAAAGTCCAAAATCATTATCAGCTAAGGATGAGAGAGAATTGACATTGAAACAAGAGAAATTACAGGCAGCATATGTGCATATGTAGA
Source organism: Ondatra zibethicus (assembly GCA_004026605.1). NCBI lineage: Eukaryota > Metazoa > Chordata > Mammalia > Rodentia > Cricetidae > Ondatra > Ondatra zibethicus. Next base: position 1,792 of record PVIU01016592.1, on the reverse strand, counting down.
TTATTTGGATGGAAAACTTGATTGAATTTTGGTTATTTTAAACTCTAAGCATTCTCTAATGAGAACATTAATGAATAAGGAAGATATTATCTTAGAATGGATTTTTTTGCCACATAGAAAGAGTAAAAATTAGAAACTTATGTTAAAAAAAGCATTATGAGTTAAATTTAAAAGGAAAATTGAGAACCTATTCATTTAGGAGGAATAGACCCAGGAGAAATTGTAGTTCTTTTTTAATATTGATGAAATTGACAAATTATGGGCAGAAAATGAACCTTGACAAAGACCTTGCACTATTTTTTGTGGAAAGATTAACAACAAATATTCCAAAACCAAGAGAATTCAACTCATAAGGAGAACTAGCTGGATCCTTCCTCACATTGTACAGGAAAAAACAATATCTGGATCACCTACATTCTATACTAATGCAAATAGATCAGTAAAGGCAGGCTACAAATCAAAAAATTTAAGTAAAGTGGATCAAATGTCTTATGATTCAATTCATAAATCAGAGTAATATTCTTTTCTAATGGTATTAATGGATTTTATGGAAATTTTCAACATAGTTAATGATTTGCAATATAGAGAAAGTGTTGTTTTACATATTGATGACACTGAATTTATACCAGATGATACAGAATTCAATTTATTATTTATTCAGTTACAAGAATTAATCAGGGATATGAATTATAGTATTTGGCCTCTTATTGGCCAAATACTCTGTGCCCTTAAGAGACAGGCCACACCCACTCCCAGCTTCCAGCCTCTGACCCCAATTCTCTCTTCCTCTTCTGCTCTCACAGGAGCAGCAGCTGCTTCTCTTCCGTCTCCCCCCTTCTCTCTCTCTCTCTCTCTTTCTGTCTCTCTGTCTCTCTATCTCTTCTTTTCCCTCCATCACCCATCTAATAAATGTTTAATTCTGCATGGCGCGCCTATCCGGCTCTCTTTTGTCCATCTCATACCGCTTCACAGCCCATATGGGGACCCGGAGACTGACCGCGTGGTCTGGGGACCTGCAGCAAGCTGCTGGGTCACCCTCTTTTTTTAAAAAAAACCACAACATTGGAGCCATGACTCGGGGAATCACAACCGAGGATTTTTGGATTTTTTCTACAACGACCTGACCCACGTGCCATGTGTTCCATCACCGGCATCTGATGGTGAGTGTTTCCATTCTGGCCACCTTAACCGTTTTCTTGAACCCTAGGAATTGTCCGGTTGAGCTCCTGGCAACCCCCTGGAGTTCTTGGAGACACAGGGGCTGCCCCCAACCATTCACCTGATCTGTGGATTGTTTTCCTCAGCTTTAATTGTGTTTGGAATGGCCCGGGGCCATTCTACCCTACAGCGGGAGAGACCAGGTCTCTCAGATCTTCTTTCTCTTTTTTCCCACTTCTTTCCTTTTTCTCCTCGTAAAAGGCTGCTCGGAGCAGCCTCCAGCCTCTCTGGAGGTCTTACCTTCCCACCCACAGTCTTTGGCCTTGAGGGGACGCACTCCCGTGGGTCTTGGAAGATCGCCGCGGATTCACACCCCGTCCACAGTCGAGGGATGCCTCATTGTGCACACTTAGTGGTGTTTTGCAGGTTTACACAATTTCTGCTGTGGGTAGCAGCCATCCATGTCTGTCTAAAATTCCTGCTGGTTGTTTTTAAATTCCAGCCGTGGCATGGTACAGTCTTTCCAGTTCCAACTTTTTGCTCCCCTTTGCGGTTTGTGCCAGGGCAGTTCAGCCACAGGCAGATTACACATCTAGGTCTCTCTTATTAAGCTAAAAATCCCTGCATCTCAAAA
>PVIU01016591.1:15317-44655 GCA_004026605.1 Ondatra zibethicus | reverse complement strand
AAAAGGAATCTAAATGGAGTCTTTAAATTATGGGGGAAACAATCCCTCAACAAGATAGCTTTTATGACCAAGTGCAGCCTCCAGTGCAAGGAGTAAGTTACAACTAATTGAATCATTGTCCAATGGGGCCCCATGGAACCCCAAATATCTCAGGCTATTGCCACATCTGTGGTTGCTTTCCACAGACTGATAGTGAGACCCTACCACTGAAGACTACTCTTATATATCTCATTGAATACAGAGAAGTTGAACTGGTGCCAACCTAGATTCTGCATCTTTACTGGAAGATACTCTGTATGCTACTAGAAGATAAAGTGAATGACCAACACAGATATAAACCCTGAAGTTTACAACTGTCACTTGCCTACATTATATGATGCTGAAATACTGGAACAAATGTAGGAGTAACCAATCACCAACCAATTGGATTTAAGGCTCAATCCACAAAATGAGTGAGTAATATGAGTGTAACCTATGCTTGGATGGCCAAAATCTAAGACTACATAGGCTATGGTTAAAGCTAACTTGCAGTTATCAGCCTCCAGTTAATAACAGGGTATGTAAAAAAAATACACAAATGTACAAATGTGGCAATGGCTTTGGAAATTTTCTCATCTATCTAAAGGTTATACTTTTTCTATCTGAGAGGGAAAAATGAAACACAGATGCTCTCTGATGGTCACTTTCTCTTTAATATACCTTGGGAAAATCCTCTTTGAAAAGTCTCTCTTGCTCCTCTACATAGCTTCCTAGTTAGCTCTACAACTCTCCTCCAATTGCCCTATTCAACAGCTTCTAATTCACTATCTACTGCCTCCACATCTCTCTCTACACCCTTCCTATTCTCTCTCTCTCTCTCTCTGTACTGCCACTGCTCTGCTCTTCTTCACTGCTTCTCTCTTTTTTTCTCTACCTCCCCACTTCCCTTTCCACAGCAAAACTCTGTACAATTTTAAGTTACATTTTCAGGGCCCAATTCATTCTTATAACACAAGATAAGTCACAGTTTCTCTTAGGCTAGTAATATCTTACTGAACCTTGTACTTAGCTCTAAGTTGGTGAGGGTTCAAGACAGTAAACAATTGGCTGAACTTTTAGTCTGAGACTGGGACTACATGCATAAAGTAAATTACTCAGAAAGTTGCTTCTACTCTGACTTTGAATCAGCAAAGCAACAACTGGGAAAATGACAACATTTGTTTCTAGGGACAACCAGGTATTTGTCTCCAGGGACAACCAGACTTTTTGAATTTGCTCTAGAGTCTAACATTAGCTGTCTATGTGACTGAGAATTTTTTGTCCATCTTCCCAGCCATCCTATGGCCATCTTTCTGACCACCCATAGTGATATGTGTGCCCTAGAGATGAAATATTTACAGGGGATATCCCCAGCTAAGTCCTTGGTCAGCAGAGGAGAGGGTGCGTGAACTGGCTTTGTCCCATAGTCACACTGATGAATATCTCGAATATCACCATAGAAACTTCATCCAGCGACGGATGGAGATAGAGACAGAGAGCCACATCAGAGCACTGGACTGAGCTCCCAAGGTTCAGTTGAAGAGCAGAAGGAGGGAGAAGATGAGCAAGGAAGTCAGGACCATGAGGGGTTGGTCTACCCACTGAGACAGTGTGCCTGATCTAATGGGAGCTCACCAAATCCAGCTGGACTGGGACTGAACAAGCATGGGATCAAACTGGACTCCCTGAATGTGGCTGACAATGGGGTCTGACTGAGAAGCCATTGATAATGGCACTGAGACTTATTTCTACTATATGTACTGGCTTTTTGTGATCCTAGTCTGTTTGGATGCACACCTTCCTAGGCCTGGATGGAGGCGGGAGGGCCTTGGACTTCCCACAGGGCAGGGTACCCTGCCCTCTCTTAAGACTGGAGGGGGAGGGAGGAGAGAGAGGGAGGAGGGGGAGCAGGGAAGCGGGAGGCGAATAGGAGGAGGGGAGGAAGTGGAAATTTTTGAATGGAAAAATAAATAAATATAAAATGATAAACACACAAGCAGTATTAATACACCCAAATCTATTCTTAGGGAAGAAATGAAGTGGGATATGAGAAAAATTATAGTCAGATAAAAACAGCTATCTACATCCAATCATCACACAGCTTTGCCAGGTAGGGCTCTTCCATGAGGAATCACATGTCTGGTTGATTGACTTGTTAAACACTAGTTGACACTTCAGTACATTCCCACAGCTCTCTGCACATGGTCTTGGGGAAAGTCAGATACCATTGTTCTAATAAATGAATATAACCACAAATGACTCCAAATGACTTTTGCTATACCCATAATTAAGTGGATTATTCAGCTGTCACTAAAGAAGCTCCCTCTTGCAGTAACTGAGACATAACAAAGAGACCCATAAACTGGATATGTGCAGAGAATGGAAGACTTTGGAAACCCATCCCTAAACGGGTGCTTCTATCGGGGTTGTGGTAGCTATATGGAAGAAGGGTTCAAAATAATTGTAAGAGGCAGTATGGATGAATTGCGCAAATGAAACTGTCAGCCATACTTAACAGTATAGATGCACATACAACTCACAGAGAATGTATCAGAAAGCATGCAGCCTCCAGACATTCAAGTCAGACTGAATCCCAGCAGTGAGAAGTGGATATGAGTTCCCATCCCTAACCAAGAAGCTATCTTCAACTGACATCTGCTTACAAATGAAAAATTAGTTTTCTCTAATGGAGTGTCACTGGTTATATTAGCCATAGTTAGATTAGGCCCTGTATTCAAGCCAGTGGATGATCACCAAAACAAACTTAATGACATTTTGTGTATTGTTGGCTCGTATTGCGTTGTTTGTGCAGTTTTTCACTTACTAGTCTTTTGATCGCGTGTTATGTTTTTTAGTTTACATTTTTATGGATTTTCTTTGTTTTGGGGGGTTTCTGTTTGTGTATATGTGTGTTTCATTTATATTCTGATTTGATTCTTATCAAATTTGCCCATATGTTTTCTTAGGAGTGAAAAGAAAGAAAGAAGGAAGGAAGGAAGGAAGGAAGGAAGGAAGGAAGGAAGGAAGGACGGAAGGAAGGAAGAAAGGAAGGAAAGAAAAAAGGAAGGAAGGGATAAAGTAAGAGGGGTGTGAAAGTCATTGGGTGGGGAGGTTGAGAGGATCTGGGAGAATCTGGGGAGAAGGAAACATGATGATCAAAATATATTCTTTTAAAAACATTTATTTTCAACATATTTATATTGATAAAAAGAACAAAATTATTATAAATGACACTAGGAGATATAGTTGATGAATCTTTTCTTGAGAGAGGAGTAAAATTATTATTAAGTTTTCCCTTGCAAAGCTATTTTTATTTTCACATAAACCTGTGATTGCACAGCAAGGTGTCACATTACAAACTCATTCCATTGGATCTAGAAGTGGGAGACTGTTCATGAAGTATACCAAATCATCCCCAGTATTCTCAATTAATTGTAAAGTCTCCTTCTTTATTCCCATCAGCTTCTCAGATAGACATGCTGTTTTTTTTAATATCACTTGAAAAAAGCATACCTATTTTCTCTTTCTTCCCTAATAATATTTTTATATCCCTGGTTTCCCAAGATTTCTATTCTTCTTCTTCTTAGTCCTTTCACACAGTTATTGATTTCTTCCACTCTCAGTAATATACTGCTAGACTGTCCTTTGGATTTCACATGAACATTGATTCAATACATATATAGAATATCATACAGAGAAGCATAATTATTTGACATTTAAGCCAGTATTACACAAAGGCTTCATCTGTTTTTTTAGAGGCTAATTTTGTCTTATACTAAGAATGTTTAACAACACTAAAAAGGCATCAATCATGTTAGGACATATTTCAGTACACAGTACAATATTATTATCTATCACTACAGCATCTCACAGCACTGCTTATCCATCTTGTACCACAGAAATGTTATAATGACTATAGCACAAAATTTCTTATTTTCTCCTCCCTGGGTCTCCACAACTATCAATCTAGCATTTACTTGGATAACTATGACTATTATCACTGATAGAAAAAAAAAGAAATAAAAAATGAAAGGGCATGACTGGTCCCAGATTTCAGCACCAGATAAATGAAAAAGGAATAAAAGGGAAAGTACATGACTTCTTTTAGGTATGGTGGGGTAGATAATTTGTTGTAGAAAGAAGCAAGAGCATAGTCAGAATCAGGGACATCTGGGAGAATTTAGAGTGAACATGACCAGACTGAGCCATGACATGTAAAAAGAAAAGAGAAGGAAGTGGGAGAAGGGGTGGAAAGTAAGAACAATATGTGAGATAGGTAAAGGGGAAACCAAAAGTTTGGCAACCAAAATGGTTGAATTATACAGGTAAAGGCAGACGAGTCCCTGAGCTGAAAAAATTATGGCAGGGGGTAGTTACACTAGCCATACTGTGTAACAGTTAGGGACTGAGGGCTGCTGGTGCTGGTGTGTGACACAATATTCCAGTCGTTTTATTTATAATAAACAAATGATGAGGGCTGAAATAATTGTCTATGTCTACTTCCTGCTGACAACGGGGTGTCATTGTTGAGGATCCAGAGAGAGTAAGGGCAAATGGACAAACAGCATAATCTTCCTCCTTTCATATCCTTTATATAAGTTGCCACCAGAAGGTGTGGCCCAAGCTGAAGGTGAATCATCTAGGTTCAAAGTTTTGGATTAAATTTGGATCTTCCCACATCAAAGGATTTAATTAAAAATCCCTCAAAATTTTATATCACTGCTTGAGTTTTACTTAATTCCAGATGTGATCAAGTTGGCAACTAAGAATAGACATCAGACATCAATAGGTACCACCGCATAATGTATGTGATTTGGTAGCCATGAAATTTGACCAATTTTTACAGTTCCAGGCATGGAATCCCTCCTGAGGAGGCGGTCTCAGATCTATTCAAAAGAGAGGTTTGTTGCCCATAAATGTTCTTGTTATTATTGAAACAGTGAGAGTATCTTGCATAGCAAATTAGCATTGTAATTTGCAGAGGCCAGCAATGAATAAAGCTATTGGTGTCTTTTCTTCCTCTGTGGCCTTTTCAGCACCTTCCATCATTATGAAACATGGGCAACAGGAGAGTTTCCAAGTCAATTCATGTATGATTTATGTGTATTCTCCAACCAAAACGTATGGTGTCTTCATCAGTGGGCTCTTATTATCAATTATGGTGGTCAACTGAGAGCAATGGCAATAGCTTATATAGTTTTGGGTGTTTCTGGAGTTTATCTACTCAGAGAGAGGAAGCTCATGCCTTGTTCTGAAATTTTAATTTATTTCCCATATCTTCTAGGAGAATCATTGTTCAAGAATGTGGGATAAAAGTCAAAATATCCTTTTATTTATATGATATGATTCAACAAGAATGAGAACTTGATATACCACCAATAAAACTCTTAGAGATGATTAATACTTTCAGCAAAGTGGCACATGGACAAACTATCAAAGACAGAAGAACCAATGCTTTCTTATATACTAATGTCAAGCATGCTGATAAATAAATCAGGGAAACAATCATAATCATAATAGCCACATATAAAAAAAGTAAGAGACCACTAGAGGGAAAACTTTAATAAGACACTGAAGGATGAAGTGGAGAACAACACCAGGATACAGAAAGACTTCACATGTTCAAGTATTGACTAGATTCACATTGTATTACCAAACCATACTTATAATTCCTTAATATAGTATAAAGAAGTATACAGATTGAGGATTTCTTAAAATGAAACTAGTGTGACAGAATTATAAGAAAATATTTGGAAATTTTATCTTAATAGTTTGTGAGTTTTATATTAAAAACTCTTACCTTTTAATTGTTTAAAGATGGCTTATATATTAAATATATTAAAATTTGAGCTATTTTGGTTCATGCCTCTTCAGTGAATAGTTTGCTAGGAAATGCACTACTATTGATCACTTATGAAAATTGCAAACTTGACGACATAACATTACAAAACATCAAATTATTGCCATTTAAATTTTTATCTACCTATAATTGACCCTTGGCTCCTGAAAAAAATCTTCTTATACAATACCAGCTTTATTTGGATGATTTTTCATTGTGGTATCCTATATAAAGAATGTATAAGACTACCCCACATGGGATTGCTAAATTATCTGCTTATTCTATCTCAAATAGAAAACATTTATTCTATTATGTACCACAATGTTCAATTTTTAAAGAGTGGAATATCTGCATTTTAGTTGGGTATAATCTACTTTTAAAATCAGCTGAGATTTTCTTTCTAGAATGAAACATCTGTAATATTCAAAAGTGCCTGGCTTATGGCAGAAGATGCAGGATTGCACAGCTGTATCATTGCCATCACCAGAAAAAGAAGTCCTATTAAAAACATGTTCATAATGTGCTCTACTCTCTAGGAAGCAATAGTTTGTATCTTAGAACACTGCTAGCATTTCTTATATGCAATAAAAATTTCACGGCAACCCAGACCAACAATATTAAGCAAATGTTCAGACACGTTAAAAATGTTATTACTGATTAATCTGTAGTTATAAATAACTTTCATTGGTCCTGGTTGCCTAAATAAATATGGTAATTTATGGTTTGTGTTATCTCATACAAGTATATCTCTCCCTTTGGTCAAATGTGAAGTTATTCTTTGTTAATTTGGATGTTCTCTCTCTGTCTTTTGATTAGTTTGGATAAGGGTTTTTCTATCTTGTTGATTTTCTCAAAGAGCCAGTTCTTTGTCTCATTCTTTGTATTGTTTGTATTGTTTTCTTTGTTTCTATTTCATTGATTTCAGCGCTCAATTTGATTATTTCCTGTCTTCTACTCCTCCTGGGTGAGTCTGCTTCTTTTTGTTCTAGCTGTTGTGAGGTTTCTCTGTTTTCTTTATGTGGGCATTTAGTGCTGTGAACTTTCCTCTTAGCACTTCTTTCATTGTGTCCCATAGGTATGGGTATGTTGTGCCTTCATTTTGATGAATTCTAGAAAGTCTTTAATTTCTTTCTTTATTTCTTCCTTGTCTCAGGAGTGGTTCAGTAGTTCACTGCTCAATTTCCATGATTTTATAGGCTCCAAGTTCCTCAAATGTTCCACATAATAGAAACAGAAGGAACAATGCCAAACTATATTTATGAGGCTGGAGTTAGCCTATACCACACAGAGACTCAATGAAGAAAGAAAATTACAGACCAATCTCACTCATGAACAAGATGCAAATATAATAAAATACTGTCAAACTAAATCCAAGATCAGATCCAAAAAATCATATATCATGATCAAGTTGGTTTCATCCCAGAGATGCAGGGATGGTTCATCATATAAAAATCTATCAATGTAATCCACCATATAAATAAAATGAAAGAAAAAAAACATATGATCATCTCATTAGATGCTGAAAAAGCATTCAGCAAAATCAAACACCCCTTCATGATAAAGGCTTGGAGAGATCAGGGATACAAAAAACATATCTAAACATAATAAAAGCAATACACAGCAAGCCGGCATCCAACATCAAATGAAATGGAGAGAAATTCAAACATATTCCACTAAAATCAGGAACAAGACAAGACTGTCCCACATCTCTTATATCTATTCAAAATAGTTCTTAAAGTTCAGGCTATAGCAAATAAGACATAATAGATCAAGAGAACTCAAACTGGACAGGAAGAAATCAAACATTTGTTCTTTGCAGTCGATATGATAGTATGTATAAGTGACCCCTTAGACTCTACCAGAAAACTCCTACAGCTGATAAGTAGATTGACTAATGTGCCAGGATTTAATGTCAATTCAAATAAATCAGTAGCCCTCTGTATACAAATGATAAAGAAGCTGAGAAAAAAAATCAGAGAAATATCACCTTTCAAAATAGCAACAAATAACATAAAATATCATGGGATAATACTAACCAAAGAAGTGAAAGATCTATTTGACAAGAACTTTAAGTCTTTGAAGAAAGAAATTGAAGAAGATACTAGAAAATGGAAAGATCTCCCATATTTGTGGACAGGTAGGATCAACATAATAAAATGGCAATCCTACCAAAAACAATCTATAGATTCAATGCAATCCCCATCAAGATCCCAACACAATTCTTCACAGACCTTGAAAGAAGAATAATCAACTTCATATGGAAAAACTAAAAACTTAGGATAGCCAAAACAATCCTGTACAATAAAGGAACTTACAGAGGCATCACCATCCCTGACATCAAGCTCTATAACAGAGCTACATTAAAGAAAACAGCATCAAAACAGAAAGGTTGATCAATGGAATTGATTGAAGACCTGGATATTAATTCACTCACCTATGAACACCTGATCTTTGAAAAAGATACTAAAATGATACAATGGAAAAAGAAAGCATCTTTAACAAATAGTGCTGGCATAACTGGATATAAACATGTAGAAAAATGAAAATAGACCCATATCTATCTCCATTCACAAAACTCAAGTCCAAATGGATTAAAGACCTCAATATAAATCTGACCACACTGAACCTGATAGAAGAGAAAGTGGGGAGTAGAGTTCAATGCAAGGGCACAGGAGACTACTTCCTAAATATATCCCCTGTAGCAGAGACACTGAGAGCAACAATAAATAAATGGGACCTCATGAAACTGAAAGGCTTCCATATAGCAAAGTATACAGTCTATAAGACAAAAAAGCAGCTTACTGTATGGGAAAAGATCTTCACTAACTCCACATCAGAGAAAGGACTGATCTGCAAAATATATAAAGAATTTAAGAAATTAGACATCAAATTTCTAAATAAGCCAATTATAAAATGGGGTACAGAACTAAAAAGAAATTCTCAACACAAGCATGTTGAAATGTTCAAAAAACACTTAAGAAAATGTATAACATACTTAGCCATCAGGAAAATGCAAATCAAAACAACTATGAGATACCATCTTATACCTGTCTGAATGGCTAAGATAAAAAGCACCAATGATAGCATATGCTGGAGAGAATGTGGAGTAAGGGGAACACTCATCTATTGCCAGTGAGAACACAAACTTGCATAGCCAGTTTGGAAATCAGTATGGTGGTTTCTCAGAAAATTGGGAATCAACCTACTTCAGGATCCAGCAATAACATTCTTGGATCTACACTTAAAATATGCTCAGTCATGCTACAGAGTCATCTGTTCAACTATGTTCATAGCAGTATTATTTCTAATAGCCAGAACCTGGAAACAACCTAGATGCCCCTCAACCAAAGAATGAATAAAGAAAATGTGGCACATTTACACATTAGAATACTACTCAGCAGTAAAAATACAATGACATCTTGAATTTTGCATGCAAATGGATGGAACTTGAAAACACAATCCTGAATAAGGTAACCCAGACCCAAAAAGATGAGTATGGTATGACATTATGCGTAAGTGGATACTAGCCATAAACAAAGTATATTGAGCCTATATTTCACAATTCTATGGAAGCTAAGCAACAGGGTGACCCCTAAGAATAACATACAGAGATCCAACCAGAAAGTCAAAATAGACAGGATGACCTGACAAAATTGAGAATATAGGGATGTAGGGAGAAGGGCAAGTGGAAGGGGAAGAGGAGGGAAAAGGGGAAAGGGTGAGAAAAACTTGAGGAAATGGGATAGTTAAGATGGAGGAAGGACAAAAATGAGAGCAAGGAAAGAGACATCTTGATTGAGGTAGCCATTATGGGGTTAGCAGGAAACCTGGAACTAGAGAAATTCCCAAGAATCCACAAGGATGACCCCAGCTAAGACCCTAAGTAATAGAGGAGAGGGTGCCTGAACTTGCCTTGCCCTGTATTCAGACTGATTAATATATTAAATATCACCATAGAACCTTCATTTGGCAACTGATGGAAACAGAGGCAGAGACCTGCATCAGAGCACCGGACTGAGCTCACAAAGCCGAGTTGAAGAGTAGGAGGAATGAGAATATGAGCAAAGAGGTCAAGATCGTGATGGATACAACCACTGAAACAGTCTACCTTAGTCAGATCTCACCAACACAAGCCTCATTGGGAAGGAACAAGCATAGGATGAAACTACACACTCTGAATGTGGTTGACATTTGCATGGCTGGGGCAGACTGCAGGGCTACTGCCAGTGACATCAAGATTTATCCCTACTGTTTGTACTGACTTTTTGGAACCCATTGTCCTTGGAGGGATACCTTGCTCAGCCTAGATATAGTAGGGAGAGCCTTGGACTTTTCCCAGAGCAATGTGCCTTACTCCCTCAGAAGAGTGGATAGAGGTGGGGTGGGGGTTATGTGGAGGGAATAGGAGGACGGGAGGGAGTGAGAACTTAAATTGGTATGCATAATGAAAAAAGATAATTTTTTCTTTTTTTAAATAATTAATTAAAGAAATAAAATAAACAGGGCAGGGCACCATGCCCTCTTTTAAGGAAGAAGGGGGAGGGAGGAGGGGTGGGAGGTAGTGGGAGGGGACCAGAAGAAGGGGAAGAAATGTAAAAAAAAAATTATTTATTTAATTATGTTTTTGAATGAAAAAAAATAAAAAATAAAAAAAGAAATAAAATAAATACAAAGAGTGTAGCAATGGAATTTGTCAGCATAAGTTTCTTTCATGGACATGCTTTCTATGTATTTGTGGAGTTGTGTGATCTTACCACTGGATCATTCTTATCAATAAAATACAAACTAATATATTATATGCATACTTTAATTTTACATAGTTTAATTTTGTTATGAATTCTGAACACATCTTTAGTAGTTTATGACCATATCTAGCAACTGTACATTCTCAATTAAAGGCATAAATATTAATATTTTAGCAATTTATTAGCTCTCCTGCAATAACAACATGCAAAATAATGACATACGTGGGGTCAGCAAGGTAGTAATTGCCAGACAATGTTGCTTCCTTTTATATTTACATCCCATTGCCAAATATGCCTGTTATTGATTTAATACTGTATTGTTGTGGGCAGGCCGCTTGTTCATTCAGGCCACTTGGAATCTCAGACCCCAAATAACCACACAAAAACTGTATTAATTAAATCACTGCTTGACCATTAGCTCTATCTTCTTATTGGCTAACACATATTAATTTAACCCATTTCTATTAATCTGTGTATCACCACATAGCAATGGCTTAATGGTAAATGAGTAAAGTTCCCAGCATCTGTCTCTGGTAGGGATACATGGCTTTTCTCATGACTCCACCGCCCTTCTCCCAACATTCAGCTTAGTTTTCCCAACCTACCTAAGTTCTGCCCTGCTATAGGTCCAAAGAAGCTTTTTATTAATTATTGGTAATCACAGCATAAAGAGGAGATCCCACATAGCCTAGAGTTTTCTGTTTAAATAAAAAGGAAGGTTTTAATTTCAGCATAGTAAAATTAGATATAACAAAACAATTATCTAGCAAGAATTACAGTTACAATATTTATATCTATTTTATCTTTTATCATAACTAAGGAAAACTATAAATGTAATTATAAATTCTTCAACACCATCAAAGGTTCCAGAAGGATATAATATTACCTAAATAAATAATAAGTTCATTGTAAGCAACTTTCAAACCTCTAGAATTGACAGAGACATCTTGCTACCTGGACAGTCACCCAAAGTTCTTCTGTACCATTGGGGCATCCATCTTCAGCCTACAGGCCCATAGTATCCAGCATACTTTTCCATGAATCAGGAAATTTCAAAGATAGATCCACCTATATTGGCTGTTTTTCAGTACCTTTCTTCTGTACCCTGCGGAATGTCTGGCAGACTTTTTCATGAAGCAGGAACCCTGAAGTACAGTCTTGCCTTTAAGCAAGTTCAGCAGTCATTTCTCTATGGATCCTTAATGTCTAGTTCATCAAGCAGTCAAGGCAAGAGCAGTTAATTGCCCAAATGTCTAACCAACTCCATAAGGAGACTCTTCGATGCCCATCTTCCTCTTAAAGTTATTGGTGCTGCCAGGAGCAGATGTGTCTCATTGTCATGAAATGTCCTAGCTCTTAAACATATTAAATGTCATACTTTGCAGTTTTTGAAATGTTTGAAGAATGCATATCCATATGAAATATATCTTTGTACATCTAGAAAACCTAACTAACATGACTACAAACTTGACTAATATAGATGACTTTGTATTACATTACATTTTTAAATGAGCTGCACAAACACAATACATTAATCAAGAGCATATATATATGTGTGTATATATATATATAGTATAACAATATTGACCTTAAATTTGTATCAATAAACCAAGATCCACACCCATGCAAATCTCTATAGCATATCCCCCTTTAAATGTAAAGAAACATATATAGAGAATATTTGGGAATATGGCCAAAGTTCTGTCCAAACTTCTTCCTGCTGTTTATTTGGTGAAGTAATTTTTTGAGGGGTGTTCAAAGCAACCTTCCAGGAGGTCTTACCACACTAGTCTGGAAGGATTGCACAGGTTCTCATCCTCTGTGGAAACAAAAGAAGAACCTTTTGTTCCAAAGCAACATATCCTTTGATCTATATTTTGAAATCAAGGTACCTTTAAGATATATATATTGGTTTAGCTTAGCAGCCCCTACAATGAAATAGCTTTCTGTACTTAGCTCCTTCACAGTCAAAAAAATTCAAATAAAACATAATAATAAACGTAATCCAGACTCTGTAAATTTTCTATCTTCACGTGGCTTATTTTTCTTTACTCCTTTTAATCTATGACTGTCTGTACTTTATCTCTTTAAAGACTTTACCTTTTTGTTAAACCATTTAGTTTTTTTATAACTGTCTTTATTCTTTTTCTTTTCTCTCCCAAACCTACATACATTTATGCAATGCTGTGACCCATTTATAGGTCTTTTCTAATCTGGATTTGTCTTTATTGCATATCTGTAATTATTTTCTGACCAGAAGTGCTTCTTAAAATGCTAAGAGGTTAAAAATCTAAGCTGTGACATTGCTAAAGTACATATGGTACCTCCTGCTTTGCTTCCAAGAGCCACACATACCATGCCACTTTCAGGCACACAGTTGATCCACATTGCCATCAAGCAAGCTGCAGCACACTCTCAAAAACGCCATCCAAATGCGTTGTCTCCTGAAAGAGCCAGAGGCTGCGCTGGCAGTACCACCCAGAGAGCTGAGCTGGCGTTTCAAAATTGCATGGCTTTTTTCCTGCTACCACTGAATCAGGAAATCCTCTCTTAAAGGAGCTACAGTGTGCCACCAGCAAGCAAAGCCCATTCCAGAAAATAAATGCGGCTAAACTTTGATTTTTAGTGATTAGAATTCTTTTTCAAGCTCTCTCAGGTTTTATGTGGATTTAATCCACCATGTTGGTATGCCAATTTGTTGGAGGAGGCCACTTCTTTCATTGGATGCCAATTTGTTGTGGAAAGGCTGCTTAGTCATTCTGCCCACTTGGCAGATCAGATCTGAAATAACCACATAGAAACTGTATTAATTAAATCACTGCTTGACCCATTAGCTCTAGCTTCTAATTGGTTAACTCTTTCATATTAATTTAACCCATTTCTAATAATCTACATATCACCATGTGGCAGTGGCTTACAAGGTAAATTCCCAGCATCTGTCTCAGGCATGGCTACATGGATTCTCTCTTGATTCCACCTCCTTTCTCTCAACATTCAACTTAGTTTTCCTCACCTACCTAAGTTCTGCCCTCTATAGGTCCAAAGCAGTTTTTTATTCATTAATGGTAATCACAGCATACAGAGGGAAATCCCACATCATGGTTTCAGTCAGTAAAGTTTATAAATTTACTGCATCCAATAATGTATATATGATTAAAATTGTGGCACTAGGTTTATAACTTCTTATCCCAATTTCATATATCTGTGTGTGTGTGTGAGTGTGTGTATAATTTTTTTAAAATAAGGTTTTACTAGGTCGCCACTGATAAGCTGGAATTCACAGAGCACCACCTACCGCTGAGTTGATAATGCTGTCAGTGACGACATATCTCACCACTACTGGCTTTCCCTGATACTTTAAAATGTTTTTTTTTTCAATTTTATTCTACTTATATAAGCCTATTGCCTGTATGGTTGTATATGTATCATGTATGTGTCTGATACCCATGGAGGTCAGAATATGGCAATTGATTGCCTGGAACTTCAATTATGAATGATTCTGCCAAACCACATGGGTTCCAGAAAACAATCTCAGATCCTCTGCAAAAGCAATATGGTATATATAAACACCAAGTCATCTCTTCAGAATCTTCTCCTGCTTCTTAAACTTATAGAGTTAATGATTTCATTCCTATTATAGTAATGAAGGTTTTTTGACTCAAAATTCTATATTCCCTTTACCACCTGTTTTTTACTGTTATTAAGTAACAGTGTTAACATGCTACTAGTAGGATAATTAGTGTGGAGGAAACGATTATTAGGTATAATTTTAAGTACATATTATGAGAGCTTGCATTTTTCTAAAAGGGTTCAGTAAGTTTAGCTGAAGGCTAGTATTTGTACTGTGAGACACTACTGCAGCATTAAATTGTCAAACTTTGAAACGAAGCATAGAATTTGTCTTAAATACATTTGCAGTCAGGCATGGTAGCACAAGCCTATAGACTGAGCACTTGATTTGCAGAATCAGGAGGGTTTCTGACTTTGAAGTCAACCAGGAATTTGTAATTTCTAAGCACATTTTCCAGAGCTACATAGGGAGATCCAGTAATCCCTAAAAGCCCAATGGTGGCAGTTATGACTTGGAAATTACTGCTTTAATTGGTTTTATAACCCATGCAACTGGAGAAGAATCATGCTTGGTACTACAAACCTGCTCCATCACCTGTGGGTTCGTAGGTTATAGATTTCAGAGGAAAACCTACTATTGTCACTTTCCCAGCCCAGTATCATTGTAAATGCATTTTAAATACTTATCTTTTTGTATGTATGTATGCATGTATGTATAACTTTCTATGTGTAGTTCCTAGAGTTAATCAGAGAAGTTTCTTTTTTTAGAAAATAAAAATCTTTAGTGAAAGCTAAACTTCAGCCACAGCTGATAAATCTTCAACATAACTCCCAGAGCCCTAGACCCATTGACCAATGAAGAAGAGGAGGCAAAAAAATTGCAAAGGCAAGAGAATGAAGAGGTCTGCTAAAGAATTGTATCTTCTAAATAAAAAAGTGAACTTAAACCTGAAATCTCAAAAATTTCACTGCTTACACAAGACCTGAATAGCATGCCTGGGGGAAATCACATCCTATTTGAAGAACTACAGGTAATTAAAACTGCTTAGAAGGGGAGACTTAATCTTCCCCCAGTATGAGTACTTACCTAATGGTTATGTAATTGAAGTAATCAGCCCTAAATATATATTCATACATTAAATTGCCTATTTGTATTTATTAATGTATAAATATGTAATAATAGTAAAAAATAAGAAACCATAAATTTGAGAAGGAGTTACGGGCACAGAAAAGGTTAGAGGGAGAGGAGAGACATGATAAAATTAAGAAAATGATGTAATTATATTTTAATTAAGTGAAAAACTAAAACCACAAACAAAAGAAATGTTTAGAAAATAATCTCTGTGCATCCACCACTTTGATTTGTATAATGAGATAGGTTTTCCTTGATTTAGAAAGCAGCCCAAACAATACATATGAGGTTGTACTGTCGTTGCCTCATAGTTTGTCTTCTTTCAGTACATGATTCATGTTGTTCAAAAAGAGGAAATGGAACTAAAGACAGGGCAGTATTTGCGATTGCATGGATGTCCCATTGCTTGTAACTCTGAAACACATTGTGGTCTTTCACTTCCCTACCCTCATTCTTGTTACTTGATATTTTATTTATGTTTGTGGCAATGAGGGAGGAGCACCTACTTCTTTCATTCATTCAACATTACCCTTCTGTGAGGGAAAACATAACACAGACTTTTAAGGCTGTTGTTTTAATAATGCCTGTTTTCAACCACTGCTAAAACCTCTTCAGTATCAGCTTCAGGTAATGATTTTAATGACAATGATAATGGCTGCTGCTTGCCAAAGTTGGAAAATTTTAACATACATTTCTCCAATAGCTGAGAATTTTGAATATTTATGAAAGTACCTTTCTTTAGAAAAGTACTTTAGAAAACAAATGTCACTAAAATACATTTTAAAATTATAATTATGTCAGGAAACAATATTTTCAACTAAAGTTTTTTTAAAAATATAACTAATGTTAAAAACTACTGATAGTGTTTTTAAATAGCTCCTGTTTTTTTGATTGTCAATTATCAGAAATAGAAACTATGAAAAGCCTTTAATTAAGCTGGGAATGAAACATTAAGTCCAACTTTATAATGCCATAAAGATCTATCTTTAACTCTCAGAAAATTTCAAAATTTACATCCAATGTATACCACCTTTTAGTATTGTAATACTGTGAACATTTGGAAATCAAAAAATACTTGTCTGATGGGAATTTGTGCCAGACCTTATGGTAGCATCATTTGGTTTGTTAAACTTGGATTTATCCTTTGAGATAATACATCAGCTTTTGTAGGTACAGAAATGGTCTTCATATTTAAATGTGCTTCTTAGAATACTATCCCATCTGTTTTGTGTAGTTTTCACAAAGCATTAGTTCATTTCCAGGAGTTCAAACCTTCTAATTCTAAAGGTTAAATTTACACAGAGAGAAGCACAGTGGGATTACAATTCCTATTTTAGAAAACACATGTCCTTTTGCACTAAGAACATGACTTGCTGCATGGCTTTATCTGACTGCAAAGCCATAACATTAGCACTTATTTTCTTTATAAATTTTTTCCTTGTCTTTATCCCAATGTGATAGCACAAAATGATGAGCAAGTGTCCAGACTAGAATAAAGACACCTGGAGATTGTTGTAAGGGTGTAGTAAGGGACATTCTTGCTTCTGAAGTTCTGTATATCTTTCCCTTTACACTTTCTAGACCTGCTGAATTCTTCACCATTATAAACACTTTGCTATTTGTAAAATTATATATATAGTAGCTACAGATAGGGCATTTATACTTCCTGAACTTTCTCAGGGAAATTCAGTTTTAAATATATGTTCCTATTGTCAATCTATGAATATAGATAATGAGTCTGAAAATAAAAATTTAAGCTGATAAAACCAAATTTAGACAATCATAGCAATTAAGAAATGCAAATTCCGCCGGGCGGTGGTGGCACACGCCTTTAATCCCAGCACTTAGGAGGAAGAGGCAGGCAGATCTCTGTGAGTTCGAGTCCAGCCTGTTCTACAGAGCTAGTTCCAGGATAGGCTCCAAAGCCACAGAGAAACCCTGTCTCAAAAAAACAAACAAACAAACAAAAAAACATAAAAAAGAAATGAAAATTCCATATTCCATTTTAAGAGAAAATATTTATGTAAATATCAGAATTCAGAAAAGTAAAAGTCACTTAAAATAGGCCACAATTCCTACTAAATAAAATAACCAAAGCAATTTAAAAAAAGAAAGGGGCCAAGTTAACAAAAAAAAATAATTCTAGCATAGGGCATTAAGAATTATTTTGAAGGACACTTAGGCTGGTTTCATTTCCTAGTTATTGTGAATAAAGTAACAATGAATATGTCTGAGCAAGTGTCTGTGGAATAGGATGTAAAGCCCTTTGGGCATATACTAAAGAGTAGTATGGCCTGGTAATGTCATCCATTTATTTTTCCCATTTTTAGAATTCTCCACACTGATTTGCGGTCTGGCTACCAGTTTGCAATCTGATCAACAGTGAATGAAGGTTTCCTTTTCCCCATCTCACCTCCAGTATTTTTTGCCTATTGTGTTGTAGATCTTTACCAATTTGACTAGAGTAAGTTGAGCTCTCAAACCTCTTTATAGTTGCACTTGGCTAATTGGTAGGGAAAAGAAACATTTTTAAAGGTATTTCTTAGGAATTTTTTTCATTTATTGAGAACTCTCTGTTCAGGTCCCAAGCCATTTATTTTGAATGGGTCAACTGCTATTGTGTTTTTTGATACTGTTACTGTTGTTTTACTTCTTTACATATTCTGGCAAATAATCCTCTGTCAAATGTATAACTGAGAAAGATTCCCTCACATTCTGTGGACCTCACATGGTTGGTTCATTATTTCTGTATTGTCGGGGTCCAGTGCTAGCCCGGACAATAAATTATTTCTCTCGACCAGACCCCAACATAAATTCTCTCTGGACCGGCGTGGAGGTGCTGGAATAAAGACACAGCTCACATGGCTTTATCGGGAGGGAGATTCTCAGTGGTACCTCATGAAGTCCTGAGTTCACATCCTGAAAAATTCCTCTTGTTTATTGTCCAAACAGCTTTTATACCAACACATAAACTGAGCCGGAAATACACCAACATTCTGTCTCCTAGGTAACCAGGTGAAAGGCGTTTTTTCACATCAGCATCTACCTGTCTGCTGGGTATGCTAGTTGTCAAGTAGGTTTGAATTAGCATCTCTATTAGGCATCCTCCAAATTACAAAGAAAGGAGCAACAACATCCTGACCTTTTGTTAAGGCAGTGACAGCCTGTGTGCAGGGCTACATGACCACCTCAGGTGGGGCCTATGGCTTCAGAGCCTGGCTGCTATATCATATAGAAATATGGACCTACACTGTAGTTATGCTGAAAGTTTTAGGTTCATGAAGTCTTACTTGTCAATTGTTGACTTTAATGATTGTGCTAATGGAATCCTAATCAGGAATTCTTTCTCCATACCTGTATCATGTAGGATACTGCCCATGTTGTCGTCCAGCAGTTTAAGTGTTTCAGGTCTTATATACAGGTCTTTGATTCATTTACAGTTTTTGGAGGGGGATCAAGGTGTTAGATGCTGGCCTAATTTCATTCTTTTTCCACCGTATATTTTTTGACATTTTTCAACTCTTAAATGGCTGAAGCTATGTGTACTTGTGTTTGTCTGCAGTTTTGTTCCATTAGTCTCTTTGTCTATTTGTTTTGCCAGTACCACATTGTTTTTATTGTTATGGCTATGACATACATCTTGAGATCTGGAGTGACAAACCCTCCAGCATTGTCCAGCATTGGTCTTTTTGACCAAGAATGTTTTGGCTCTCTAGGATATTTTGTGTTTCCATAAAAATTTTAGGATAGTCATTATATTGTAGTTCTTTTTCTATTTCAGTGAAGAATGAGAGGAGAATTCTAGTAATGATAAATAAGTGTATAATTGTGGCAGGATAAAGAATCAACTTGAACAAATAAATAGCTTTCTATATATCCACAATAAATATAGAGGGAAAGAGATCATAGACACATTCCCATTCACAATAGCAACAAAGAAAATAAAATACCTCGGAATAACCTAATCAAGGAAGTGAAGTAAACCACAGTGAAAATTTTAACTTCTGAAGAAAGTGACAGACACTAGAAAATGTAAAGATAGACATACACACACATGCTTAAAGATTTATAGAATTTATAATGTGAAAATGACCATTTTTCTGAACAGGTATCTGTGAAGTAGGTTGTCAAGTCCTTTGGGCATATGGAAAAGAATAGTATAGCCAGGTCATATAGCTTATTTATTTTGCACTTTTTCATAGTCCTCCACACTGATTTCCACAGTGGTTGCACAAGTTTGCAATCACACCAACAGTAAATGAATTTTACGTTTTCCCAAAATTCCCTCCATTATTTGTTGTAGGTTATTTTGCTGATCTTTATCAATCTTTCTGGAGTAATCTATTTAAGTATTCACTCTACTACCAATCAACAGACAAATGAACAGAGGAATTATGGTATACATCCATTGTGGAATGATATTCAGCTGTAAAGAAAAACAAAATTATGAACATTGCAGGTAATTGGATTCTGACAAAAAAACCATACTGAATATAATAACCCAAACTCAAAAGATAACCATCACATCTCACGTCTCATCTGAAACTAGTAGCTACAAATTTTCAGATGTAAACACATATTCTGGAGTAACTACAGAAATCAGGAAGTAGAAGGGTACTTTTGCTTGGGAGAATTGAATAGCAGTGTACAAATGATATAATTGGAAAATTGAGAACAAGAGTGAGCCCTAACTAGGGAGTGGGAAAATGAGATAAAAATGTGGAGATAAATTACAGCAAGTATTCTTTCTAAATTTTTTTTTAATTTTATTTTACATTCCAACCTCAGTTTTCCCTCCCATCTTTCCTCAAGCCTCCCACCTTGTCTCTGCCCAACCTACCCCTCATCTACTTCTCCCAATGTGTAAGGGCTCCCATAGGGAGTCAACAAAGTCTGCCACTGTTGTAGGTGTAGAAGGTCCTTCTGTATTTGTATTGCTTTCATTGGTTAAATAAAAAAAACTGCCTTGGCCTTTTAATAGGACAAAAATCAGGTAGACAGAGTAGACAAAACAAAATGCTAAAAAAAAGGTAGTGTGACAGATGCCATAAAACTCCTGTCCGAGACTGACGCTGGTTAAAAATCTTTCCCAGTAAGCCACGACCTCGTGGTGCTATACAAATTATTAAAAATGGGTTAAATCAAGATGTAAGAGTTAGCCAATAAGAGGCTAAAACTAATGGGCCAGACAATGTTTAAATAAATACAGTTTCTGTGTAATTATTTCTGGGATTAAGCTAGCCCTAGCCGAGCGCCAGGAATGTGGCCCGCTCACCTCTTACTACATGCCACATTAAGTTAGAGCAGGACCATGATGCTCTCCTCTTCATTAAGGATGAGCATGGCATCTCACCAAAGGGAATAGGATACAACAAGCTAACTCATTAACCAAGGATAGATCCTGGTCCTATTGACAGGGGCCCCTCAGATAGTCCAAGCTTCACCACTGTCTGCCCCATATGGAAGGCCTAGTTTGGTACCATGGAGACTCCACAGCTGTTGTTCTGGAGTACATGACTTTGCATGTACTTGGTTCAGCTGCTTTTGTTTATTTTTTCATCATGATCTTGTCCTCCCATGCTCATAAATTTCCCCTCCCTCTCTTTGATTTGATTCCTGCAGCTCGGCTGGTTACATGGTTGTGGATCTCTGCATCTGGTTCTATCAGTTACAGGATGAAGCCTCTATGATAATAGTTAGAGTATTCACCAATCTGATTACAGGGGAAGACCAGTTTGGGGACCCTCTCCATGGTTACTAGGAGTCTTAGCTGGGATCATCTTAGTGCAATCTTTGGAAGTTCCCTGGAACCCAGGTTTCTCTTGAACACCATAGTGGCTCTCTCTGTCAAGATCTCTCTTTCAATACTCCCCCATACTTTCCCTCTCCTCCTGTTCCCTCAGGTTCAAATTTCTCATTCCCTCCCCTTTACCATCCCTTGCCCTCAGATTACTCAAGAGACTTCATCTAATTCCCCTTCCCAGGGTGATCCATATGTCGCTCTTTAGGTCATCCTTGATACCTAGCTTCTCTAGAGCTATGGTTTGTAGTCTGGTTATCCTTTACTTTACATCTAATATCCACTTGTAAGTGAGTACATACTGTGTTTGTCTTTCTGAGTCTGGGTTACCTTACTGAGGATGGTTCTCTCTAGTTCCATCCATTTGCCTGCGAATTTCATGATGTCATTGTTTTTTATAGCAGAGTAATACTGCATTGTGTAAGTGGACCACATTTTCTGTATCCATTCTTCAGTTGAGGGGCTTCTAGGTTGTTTTCAGGTACTGGCTATTAAAAATAATAGAGCTATAAACATTGCTGAGTACATGTCCTTGTGGTGTGATTGAATATCCTTTGGGTATATGCCCCAAGATTGGTATCACTGGGTCTTGAGGTAAATTGATTGCCAATTATCTGAGAAAACACCATGCTGATGTTCAAACAGCTGTACAAGTTTGCATTCTCACCAGTAATGAAGGAGTGTTCCACTTATCTCATTTCCTCTCCAGCATAAACTGTCACGAGTGTTTTTGACCTGTGCATTCTGACAGGTGCAAGATGGAATCTCATAGTTGTTTTGATTTGCATTTCTCTTATGGCTATGGATGCTGAACATTTCCTTACATGTCTTTCAGCCGTATGAGATTCATCTGTTGAAAGTTCTGGAGACGTTTTATGACTGCTCCTATTTCCTTAGGTGTCATAGATTTGTTTAAATTGTTTATCTAGTCTTGATTTAATTTTGGTATATCTAACCTGTCAGGAAAATAGTTCATTTCTTTCAAATTTTCTAATTTTATTGAGTACAGGATTTTGAAGTATGATCTGATGTTTCTCTGATTTTCCACAGTGTCTGTTCTTATGTTCCCCTTTTCATTTCTGATTTTATTAATTTGGTTCTTCTGTCTTTTGGTTAGTTTGGATAAGGGTTTTACTATCTTGTTGATTTTCTTGAAGAACCAGCTCTTTGTTTCATTGATTCTTTGTATTGTTCTCTTTGTTTCTCTTTTATTGATTTAAGCCCTCAATTTGATTATTTCCTCTCATCTTCTCCTTCTGGATGAGTTTGATTCTTTTTGTTCTAGAGCTTTCAGGTGTTTTGTTAATTTACTAGTGTGGGGTTTCTGTAACTTCTTTATGTCGGCATTTAGTGCTACAAACTTCTCTTAGTACTGCATTCATAGTGTCCCATAGTTTGGGTATGCTGTACTTTCAGTTTCATTGAATTCTAGGAAGTCTTTGATTTATTTATTTATTATTTCTTGGCCCAGGGGCTATTAACTTGAGCATTATTCAGTTTCCATGAGTTTGTATGTTTTCTGGAATTTCCATTGTTGTTAACTTCTAACTTCAAGCTACGGTTATCTGATAAGATACAGGGATTAATTTCAGTGTTTTATATCTGTCGAGATTTGCTTTGTTACAAAGTATGTGACCAATTTTAGAGAAGGTCCATTGAGGTGCTGAGAAGAGGGTATATTCTTTTTTATTTGGATGGAATGTTTATTGGACCTCTTATATTCCCTCCTTCATCCTGCTCTCTGATAACCCTTCTAATTGCTTGTGCTTTAGATCCATTGGCCACTATGGAATTTATTGCTTCAATAATTCAGAAGATCTATCTCAACCTTTTTTGAACAAAAAGATTAATCACCCTTTCTAACGGGCAAAAAAAGACTTAATATAAGATTTTTAAATGAGGATTTTCTGAGTCATATGTTTGTAATAATAATAATAACAATAATAATAATAATAAATTTAAGACAGAAGAAAAGAATAAATAACCCAGTCTGAAGTCTGGAAAAGCTTTTACTCCCTTTGGTTTTTCGAGACAGGGTTTCTCTGTGCAGCCTTGGCTGCCCTGGAATGCTCTCTATAGTCCAGGCTGAACTTGAACTCACAAATATCTTCCTGCCCCTACCTCCTGGGATTTAAAGCATGCACCACCATCATCTGGATAGAAAGATTTTTGTTATGGCCTCTATGTTTTCTACTTGATGAAAGGTCTCTGATAACAGCTGGATGAGACACCAGTCTATGAGTGTAGCAGAATATCATTCAGAATAATTTCATTGCAGTTTTGTTAGATGTGTTTGGTTCTATCCTGTGTTTCTGTTCTGTCAAGTTGTGTCTGTGGGCCTCAACTTTGACTAGTTATGACAGGTCATGAATTAGTCACTCCCTCAACTTCTGTGCCAAGACATCTTGCATGCAGGACGGATTGTAGGTTGCAGGTTTTGATGTCCCAGTCCCACTGCTAGGAGCCTTTTCTTCCTATAGAAGATGGCCATTATTGGCTTAATACCCCTCATTACTAGAAGATCTTCATAGGATCACTCTTGTAGAGTCAATGGAGTTACTGTTACACCAGGTTTTTGCCCAAAAATGTCATACCCTCTTTTTTTTTAACTTTTTGGTTTTTGGAGCTGCCACCCAGCACCCAAATAAATACAAAGAGACTTATTCTTACTTATGAATGCCTAGTCTTCATTTGCTTATTTCTAGCCAGCTTTTTTTTAAACTTTAATTATTCTATCCATATTTTGCCTCTGGGCTTTTATCTCTCTCTACTTTATATGCATTTCTTAATTTTTACTCTGTGGCTTGCTGTGTAACTGGGTGGTTTGCCCCTGCTGTACTCTCTTCTTTCCCTTTTCTTGTTCCTGAAACTCCTTTTCCCAGATTTCTCTTCCAATCTATTCTTTCTTCCTGCCATCCCTTCCTATCCTTAGTCCTGCCTAGCTATTGGCCATTCAGCTGTTTATTAGACCAATCAGATGTTTTAGGCAGGCAAAGTTACACAGCTGCACAGAGATAAACAAATACATAAAAGAATTCAACAATTCTTTGAATCACTACTAAAATATTATACAGGATAAACAAATGTAACAAGCCTTCAACTAATATTTCACAATACCCTCCAATTCCAATTGTCTCTACCAATTTTTCTCCCTCTGTTCCTCCAACCCCTACCTGATCATCAAGCTAAATAATCAACTTTTAAAAATGGAGTACAGGCATAAACACAATTATCAACAGAGGGATCTCAAATGGCTTATAAATACTTACACATATGTTCAACACAATTAGCCATCAGGGAAATGCAAATCAAAACTACTCTGAGGTTCAATTTTACACCTGTCAGGATGTCTATGATCAAAAACACAAACTGCCTCCTGCTAGTGAGGATATGAATCGTGTTGCTTTTATTGGTTGATGAATAACACTGTTTCAGCCAATGGCTTAGTAGAGTAAAATCAGGTGGGAAATCTGAACACACACACACACACACACACACACACACACACAGAGAGAGAGAGAGAGAGAGAGAGAGAGAGAGAGAGAGTAGGTAGTATCAGTTTTTTTAAATGGCCTTGTAACATTATTTTTTATGAATTAAATGACATGTATTGTTTTTCTTGGAGATGGCCATAGTTCCTGAGTATTATGTAGTTTTTCTTGGCCTCTATAGATATCACACCTAAATATATGTTTTAAGTGTTACCAACACCACCTAGAAAGCACATTATCTGAAACACTTGCTTAAAATTTCTTTTTTTCCTCAAAATCATAGTATTTTTAAATTACTGCTACTCTCTGATAGAAGAGGTTACATAATGCAGAAATTAGTGTTTTATAATTACAGTTTTAAAATTTAGCAAAGGATCTATTACTTTATTTTGTGAAATTGGTACTGAAGTTGAGTGCCCTTTGTGACTGATAATAAAAGAATGTTAGCTTCCAAAAATCAGTGGCTATGTAATTTTAGAATTCATAAAGTAATCACTAAACTTACTGATTAAAATAAAAATTTGACCTTGGCTTTAAATGAAAATAAAAACTAGGAATCCATTTTTAAGAAGCACCCACAACTAGATGTGGTGTTGCATGCCTTTATTTTCAGGAAAGTAACTATCTTTGACTTCAAGGTCACCCTGCTCTACATACTGAGTTTCCTGAAAGTACAATTAATTAATTAACTAACTAATTAATTAAGGCATCCACAGAGAAGCAGAACCATAAATATGTTTCAACCATTTCAACCACTTTTTTAGAAACAAAGACTGATATCAGGAAAGTCTTCTGTTTCAAATGTTGATCCCTCTTATATAAGAGTCTTTATTTCTGAAATTATTTATTTTTATCTGAAAATATTTTCTCTGAAAATATTACCCCTGGATCATTATTCGTTGCTATACTGTATATTTATGAGTAATTTTGTATAATATACAAATTGAACATATGATTTTATAGAAATAATCATATTTACATTAATATTGAAATGATTTCCAAGAACATTTTAACATATATTTCATCATCAATCTTTGTCATTTTACTATGAATTTAGTTTGTTGATTTAGAAACAATATTGCAAGGGGATGTCTTGTTGAAATCACCAAATGTGAGGAGAAAAATAATTCTTAGATCATTTTATTTGATTAAAATATCACATGGAGCCATTATTTTTAAGCGTTTTTAATTGATTTTATTGAGCTGCATATTTTTCTCTACTCCCCTCCCTTACTCTGCCCTCTGCTTCAACCCTCTCCCAAGGTTCCAAGGCTCCCAATTTACTCAGGAGATCTTGTCTTTTTCTACTTTCCAAGCAGATTAGATGCATCTGTGTCTTTCTTAGGGTCTTCTTTGTTGTCTAGATTCTCTAGGATTGTGAATTGTAGGCTGTTTTCCTTTGCTTTATGGCTAAAAGCCACTTATGAGTGAAAACATATGATATTTGTCTTTCTGGGTCTTGATTACCTCACTCAATACAATTTTTTTAGACCAATCCACTTGCCTGCAAATTTCAAGATGTTATTATTTTTTCTGCTGTGTAGTACTCCATTGTGTAATTGTACCACATTTTTCTTATCTATTCTTTTGTTGACGGGCATTTGGATTGTTTCTATTTGGTTGTAGCTATGATAAACAATGCTGCTATGAACATAGTTGAGCAAAGTTCCTTGTGGTACGATTGAGCATCCTTTGGGTATATACCCAAAAGTGGTATTGCTGGGTCTTGAGGAAGAACAAATAATCCAATAAAAAATGGAGTACAGATCTAAACAGAGAACTCTCAACATAGAAATCTAAAATGGCTGAAAGACACTTAAGGAAATGAACAACATCCTTAGCCATCAGAAAAAAATGCAACTCAAAACAACTCTGAGATTCCATCTTACACCTGTTTAGTTGGAATCAAAATTACTGATGACAACTTATGCTGGAGAGGTTATGAGATATTTATGGTGGGAGTGCAAACTGGTACAGTCCCTTTGGATATCAGTATGGTGATTTCTCAGAAAATTAGGAGTCATTATTTATAAGTATATTATATCTAATAACTAGAATCTTTAAGATTATTAACAAAAACATGCCTATTTCTCTCACATTTAGTTTAATGTCATAAGTTGTGATCAAGTTGGTGAAAATTCTCCAGAAGTTACTTATTTAATGTACATGATGTGGAATTTTCCTCTGTATGCTTATATACCATTGGTTAATTAAAAAAAACTGTGTTGGACATATGCAGGGAATAGAGGTAGGCGGGGAAAACTAAACTGAAGGCTGGGAGAAAGAAGGAGGAGTTAGGAGAAGCCATAGAGCTGCCTCTGGAGACAGATTTGCTAAAACTTTGCTGGTAGGCCATGACCTCATGGTGATTCACAGATTAATGGAGATGGGTTAAATTAATATGTAAGAATTAGCCAGTAAGAAGATAGAGCTAATGAGCCAAGCAGTGATTTAAATAACACAGTTTTTGTGTGATTATATTGGGGCTATGCTGCTGGGAACTAACTAGCAGGCTCCTTACTACATGCACACTCTTTTCTTATAATATCCCTGACAGACCTTCCTACATGTCTCCTTTTGCATATTATTGACTTCATTCATTTTATCATGCATAATATTGTAGTTTCTTGGCAATAATATATTGTGTGTGTGTGTGTTAACAGTTCTGATAAAATGCTTAGAAAAGCATTTTAACAAATTAGGGAATGAATATAAACACAAACATACTGCTCTGACATTTTTAACATATACATGTAGTGAATGACCTAGTAGGTTACTACCAAAATGTTATAAGCACAAAAGAAAAATGTTTAAGATGATTATCCATCAGAAAAATGCTAATTAAAGCTCTATTTAACGTTATATTTCCCACATGTACAATAACTGTCATTAGGAAAATGAATTTGTAAAGCAACTAAATGTAAAACTGAGGCCCTTACATACTGCTATTAGTAATGTAAATTACTCCAGTCTCTATATCTGTCACTATGGAATTTCTTCAAAAATGAAACAAAGAATACTGAAACATCCATACCACATTTTAGTCTTGACTTTGAGATATTTAGGTCAGCATACCACAGAAATATTTGCATATCCATATTTGCTGTATCATTATTTACAATAAAAAGTTATACCATCATCCTTTGTCTATCAACATCTGAATGAGTAAAAAAATTGCAAAACATAAAATGAATTATAAAATTTGCAGGAAAAAGGATGTAACCAGAGAATCCTATATTTCTTACAATGTCAAGCTTATATAATCAAGTATGTAACTTAAAAGCAGAAGAAAAATTTGTAAAATCAAAATGATTAAAAGGAAGGATATTGAAGACAACAGAAT
Organism: Ondatra zibethicus; assembly: GCA_004026605.1. Taxonomy (NCBI): domain Eukaryota; kingdom Metazoa; phylum Chordata; class Mammalia; order Rodentia; family Cricetidae; genus Ondatra; species Ondatra zibethicus. The sequence goes on along the minus strand of PVIU01016591.1, from coordinate 16,717 downwards.
GATGAAAGAAGGATGAATATTGTAAAGTTATATAACATACATGAAGGAAATGATCTTTTTGAAACCAAGCACTGTGTTTAATGAATGTATATAATGAAAGTATTTATAAAATAACTAATATGAAGAAACCAAAGGATTTAAGAGTTTGGAAGCCTTTGTACATAGGAATCTATTCCTTATTGACCACCTATGTTTGATATATACATTAAATTATTCATTTAGGGTAGATAATACTTTACCATTAAGACAATGAATAAATGTATAATGGTGAATATGTGCTCTGGGTGATCATGTTTACTGTGGGATAATATTCTTTAACACTGTAAAGATTTGTCATTCATATTTGTTTAATAAAACACTGATTTGGCCAGGAGCCAGGCAGGAAGTGCAGGCAGGCCAACCAGACTACGATAATTCTGGAAAGACAAAAGGCAGAGATGTAGTTGCCAGGCAGAAGCAGAGATAGCAAGATGAGAATGCTGCACTTAGAAAAGGTACCAAAATACATAGCTCAACATTGACAAGAACTATGGGTTAACTTAAGTTGTAAGAGGTAGTTAATAATTAGCCTCCTTCCCCCTCCAGTCCTAAAAGAGGTCAGGGTACCCTGCCCTGTGGGAAACCCAAGGCCCTTCCCCCTCCATCCAGGCTTAGGAAGGTGTGTATCCAAATAGAATAGGATCCCAAAAAGCCAGTACATGCAGTAGAGACAAATCCCAGTGCCATTATCATTGTCGTCACAGTCTGTCCCAATTGTCAGCCACATTCAGAGTGTCTAATTTGATCCCATGTTCATTCAGTCCCAGTCCAGCTAGATTTGGTGAGCTCCCACTAGATCAGGCACACTGTCTCAGTGGGTGGACCAACCCCTTGTGGTCCTGACTTCCTTGCTCATATTCTCACTCCTATTGCTCTTCAGCTGGACCTTGGGAACTCAGTCCAGTGCTCTGATGTGGGTCGCTTTCTCTAAAAGCATTTGTTCAACTATGTTCATAGCAGCATTATTTGTAATAGCCAGAACCTGGAAACAACCTAGATGTCCCTCAATGGAAGAATGAATAAAGAAAGTGTGGCACATCTACACATTAGAGTACTACTCAGCGGTAAAAACAATGACATCTTGAATTTTGCATGCAAATGGATGGAAATAGAAAACACTATCCTGAGTGAGATAACCCAGACCCAAAAATATGAATATGGTATGTACTCACTCATTAGTGGATTCTAGCCATAAACAAAGGACATTGAGCCTATAGTTCATGATCCTAGAGAAGCTAAGTAATAAGATGAAACCCCCCATATATATATATATATATATATGTGTGTGTATATATATATATATATATATATCCTCCTGAAAACTGGAAGCAGACAAGATTGCCAGGCAAAAGTTGGGAGCA
>PVIU01016591.1:0-15217 GCA_004026605.1 Ondatra zibethicus | reverse complement strand
TGGAGGAGAGTATGCTTGAACTGGCCTTTTCCTGTAGTCAGACGGATGACTATCTTGAATATCACCATAGAACCTTCGTCTGGCAACAGATGGAGATCGAGTATATTCTTTTTACTGTGATTTCATTTAGACCTCAGATCTAAGCATAATTATACTATCTTTCCTGTGTGCATTTCCATAAATTTTATATTTCTAGTTTAAATTTACAAGTTGGAAGAATGGTATGGATTTCTATATTCTCCACAAGTTTCTCTGTTTTCCCAAAGAAAAGATGATAATCACCATTTATCAGTACATTTTAGTTTTTCTTTGTATTATATATAAGCTGATACACTGTTTCTTTGGCAATTATCTCTCTCCTTCAGTCTCAAATACCTCTAATTTAGGAGGACATATTTAGGTACATACTGCTACATTAAGAAAATATAGTTAAAAACCTTAATTTTGGAAATAAATTTGATAAAGTTCTAAATTCTCACAATATCTATGAGAATAAATTTTACTAAAAAGCTTTACATAATAATATCCATATATACCACATTATATTTTATCATACACCCCACAGATCCATAGTATCTTTGTGTCATTGTGTATGTGTGCATATGTATGTATTTGTATGTGTGCAGATGTACTTACTCATGTGTTCAAATGTGATCATAGGCCACCATTTTGAGTGTGGGATCTCCATCTTATTATTTGGGGCAATATTCTTCCCTGAATATGTAGTTCACATTTGTAGTAGACTGCCTGTCCAGAGAGTCCCTGAATTATTCCTTTCTCACACCTAATCCCAAGATTATACTGTAGATGCAAAGTATATACCTGCAACTATTACTGCAATCTCCAAATCTAGACTGAGGCTAAACATAGTTGTTAGAGATTTGGATAATGAACATCTATAGGGCAATCAGTCACAGGATAAGGAATTTAAATTTCTCTCTGACAGAAAAGTTATTGATATTGATAAAAAATACATCAAACATTTGAAAAAAGCACTTGCTATGCACTGACACATATATATATATATACTATGAGTTTGACTGTGAGAAGACTATGAGTTTGTTAAATAATAAACTTTTATGTGAACATATATTGGAGAATATATACTTACTTTATACTCTCTGTCTGCCTCCCACGTGCAGGAATTAAAGGTATGCACCAGTATGCCCATCTCTGTTGTCAGGAGCGACCTTTGGGTGTGAATTCTGCTGCAATCATAGCCATGGCTGGTTCGCATGTTCCAGGGTAGGGGCATGAGGATTAGAAATGTTAGGTAGAAGGAACAGAGATAAGAAAGAATCACAGAAATACGGGATAGTAATGGGAGAGGCGCAACTCAGTGAATACTGAATGCTGAATTCTTCTTGTGGCTTCTGATTTTTCCTGTGTTTAATTTTCCATATACTTTTATAAAAGCGGAGGAAAAGGCAAATGAGTGCTTTGACATGATACAAAGGACAACTAGAACAGTCAACTGCCCCAACAATTAAGATATAAAGTCATTAATTCTTGAAAAAATCATTCTTTTATTTAGGCAGTAAACCCACTGTAGAACAAGTGTTCTGAAGGCAGCCACTCCCTAAATCAAACCTCTTATTTCAAAAGAAGGAGCAGAAGTATGCTTGAATTCTTTGACTTTTGGTCAGGGTGGAGTGGCTCTACCTCTATGGCCCATCTTAATGTCATAAACACCAAGTAACCACACCCTAGGTCAGAGTGCATAGCAACAGTTGTTATCAACAACATTGAATAAGCTCAAATTCTCTAACCTTCAGAAAAGGTGATATAGGCTCATATTTTTGGGCCCCATACTAAGTGCTTGAATTTTATGACACTTCAGAGATATCAATGGATAAATAAATAACCATGGAAAACTCTAAAATTATCTCTGATATTACAAGCAATTTAACTCTCTTAAAATTTTGACATAGTACTTTTTGTTTATTTATTTCATTATTTGAAACATAACACATTTTGATTTACCACTTTTCTTGGGTTGCTTAATAGCTGTGCACTCCAAATTTCTAAGTTCTTATTTTCTTTTTATCTATGTCATCTCTATGTGTTTTAATTCATTTCATACCCATTTTAGGATCATCTTTCAATATTCTCTTAATGAAATATTTAAGAATGTCCATATCACTACTTGTTTGTACATTTCATTGTTTGTTGCAGAGTCATGAATGTGTGTTTCTTTTCTTTTTAAAATTTAAAAAAAACATGATTGTTTTGTAGAATTGTCATAAAATTTAAAATGCTTTCTAACAAACTAAAAATGATTCTTGATGTAATTTGTTTATTTGCATTTATGTAACAATTTATTTATCTAAGAATATAAGGTTAAACCTTATGGTCTTCATTTACCATGAATATGTTATGAGTATTCCCAAATTATATGAGTCCAATATAAGAAATTAGGGATAAACTTCAAGTAAGCATATAGACACAGTGATAACATGCTGCATAAAATGCTAAGGTCTATTGACACATTAGATCATCATTTCTTTTTTAAGATATACCAACTTTTCAAGCTTCTGATAACTTTCAGGTTAACTATCAGATTTTGTTTCTTTGAATCAGAAATAAAGTGAAAATTGTTGTTTCCCTTTCTAATTCTCTTATCTTCTGATTTGGAATTTTAACAAAATAGTAAAGACTTGATCATATATTATTCATCTTTTTAGCATAATGTGGTTTCTATCGTTTGTGTAAGAAAATTCAATTCTTATTTAGAAATGAACCTCAGAGTCATTTCATTTAATAATGTCTTCTGATATGTATTCTATAGGATAAATGAAAGTCAGAGTCATATATCTCTCTTGGAATATAAGAGAGATATTTACACATTTGTCTAAAATGAATTAAATAATTTTATTCATTAAACATTCCAGAAGACAGTGAGGAGCAACACTCAGGATAGCAGGCCATGTGCCTCACCTCAGCAACACAGTAGATCTGACCTTTTTGAGTGGGTGTGTGTGAGCTGGTTCAAGAACATAAGCATGAGATTTTTTTCCACCCCTCATCTGCCATACAATGATGTGGGCAAGGGAGAGTAGCCCAGTGCCTCCTGCCCCCTTGCCACCTGTAGCAGGTAGGAAAGTTGTCCCTGAGGTCAAAAGAGCAAGACATCTGGTCCTGAGTCTCACCAGATGCTGCACTCAAGAGAATGGTCCCTGCATCTGATCTGGGCAACATTGTAGAGCTGGCCCTGTGTTGCAGTAGTATAGGTGTTGTTGAGTTGGCCTCAGGGCACGAGAGTTGGAGAACCAGCCCCACCCCTTGCAGCTTATTGCATAGTGTGAGCTGGTGGGGATGTTTTGGAAAGTTCATTCTGTTATTGAGGATGAGGGAGAGCTGCCAGGATGACAAACCTACCTAGGCCTAGAACCAGGGTTATGATTTGGTCCTTTCTAACAGCCACATGAAGAGACCAGTCCTGCAGACCCAAAATTGTAGGATCTCCATGACACAGGACAACAGGGTATCTAAGAGGATTCTCAGTATAATTTGGGAGTTAGAAACCAGAGGGCTCAAACCAGACTAAGGACCAATTGTAAATACTTGGAAGTAAAATGTTTGGACAAAGGGTCTACTGTGTGATTCACCATGAACAGTACAACTTCCATGATGAGAATTTTCTTTTACATTTTTCTTTTAAGTTTTATTTATTTATTTATTTTTTTTGGCTTGGGGCACAGGTTGGAAAGGCAAATGGCAGATGGAAAGAGACAGGGAGATGAGTGGGAAAGAGATACGTGATATGAAATCCATGAAGAATCAACAAAAAGCTAAGTTTTAAAAAAAGTAACATTTCGTAAGTCAATTGTATAAGCTTGACACTATGACTACCAAGATTATCAGTTCCTATATTATTCCCACACTCAACGTAATTGACACTGAAATACCAAATGCTTATTTGCTTTCCAAACAGATGGGTAAAGGAAAAAAAGGAGAAAAGTATTTTGAGGTTATCAAATTTATCTACTGTGTATGTTATTATTACTTATATTATCTATCCACTGTATGTATTATCCTTTATTATCTATTATATATTATTATTTTTATATTCTGTATGTAATTATTGACAGTGTGCTATAGTTTATTGTTATTTTTCTTTTTTAATCATTTTTTTCATTTTATATATAAACGTATGATTTTATACATACATATGAATTTATATAAGAAAGTTATGGCCATCATGGGTTTACCTGCACAGATTAAAAACAGACAAAGATCCATCATATTAAGACTGTTGGGGAGGGAGAAGGGGGGAGTGGGAGGGAAATTGGAGGAAGGGAGGAAGTGAAAATTTTTAATGGAAAAATAAAATGAAAAAAAAGACTCAACCAAGAAAGAGAAACAAAAGAAATGAAATTTTTTGCTGTTTATTATAAAATAAAGTATATTACAGAAAGAATCACCAACAATAAAAAATCTGATATGTGATACCAATATTCTCTGCAGGGTAAAATCACACTACCTAAACATACATATATCCTTACTTCTCAATATAATGGTTGTTCTGACTCACTGAAAAATCTCTCCTCCTGTAAATCCAAGCATGTAGTTATTATTAAAGAAAAAAATCAGAATTTCTGTCTCATAACAGGAGAGCCACCAGGTATAGGACAGAAGGAAGATAAAGTTCTGGGGACTAAGCTTATCAAAACTCTGCTTTCAAAAATTCTACTTCTCCCCATACCAACTTTTGTCTCTATGGTACCGTTCTTTGAATACATGTTTATAAAAATTCAAAATTTCCATTTTGATATGAATAATGTTTGAGTATTCCACAGTGAACAAGAAAATTTTCTACAATAATCACTGAAGTCTCCAGGAAGAAGAGGTCCTATAACAATTTCACATGGTTCATATGATGCCTTTCAGCTGATAGCCTCACTTAAAGAGCAGCTTTGGACTATAAACTGCCCAGAATAATTTCGAGGTATCTGAGATGATCCAGTCTAGTAAACTACTCTATCCAGGCCTTAAAACAAGTCCTGCACTTTCCCATTACACATAGATTATACCAAAAATGTTTTGCAGCTACCTCTCATAGGACTTGACAATTAACTCAAATTTTTCTTTTCAGGATCCCATAAAGACACGGTTTGCCCCAGAGAGCAGGAAGTAAATTTCAGAATATGATGCCCACATTCCCAAGAGGTAGGGTGGGTAGATTTTAGATGGTCAATGGATCATGGATATTTGTCATTGTTTAGTGAGGCTAGTTAAAAGTTATGATTGGTAATAGGAAAAAATAAACAAAAGATATTAGATTCACGATTCTTGTTTTGAAAAGAAAAAAGGGATAAAGATACGATAATATAAAAGGGTAGATTATTGAATCTACTTTTAAAATGCAACTACTAGTTTTAAATATTTTACATAGGATTGGACTTTTGTAAATTTTATACAAATTTTGTATATTAATAAAAACTTGAGATTAATTTTCTTAGAACATAATGTGCATATATTTTTACTCTTATTCAAGGTATTATCCCTATATAAGTCATTTAACAATGTAATGCAAATTTCTAATACTTGAAAATTATTACCAACTGTTTAAGATAATAAGGAAACATAGGGTTAGTAAATAGTCATCTACTATAATCGAAGTCGTGGTCATGTTACATATGTTTTCAAGGTCAAAGACATATTTTAATAGAGAAGTCATCTTCAAATACTTCAAAGATCTAGAGAATATGGCATTTAAGATATTTTAATAACATAAGCTCTTTTTTATGACAATGAAAAATGTCTGCTCCTGAAAGAACCAATCTACTTCAGAGAAGTTAATGAGCCTCAAATAAACTCCACATACAGTTCACTTTTTTGTGTAAAAAGTAAGATGATGGGCCCCAAAATGCCCTTGCCTCAACTGCTGACAGTATGATGTTCTAATTGGATAAACAGGACACACAAAAAAAGAATAAGACAAACAATATTAATTCAAAGAAGGACAACTCTTCATAATGTCATGCTTCACAGAAAAGTCTATTCGTTTCCACATTACCTTTGGCTAGAGGACCTGGCAGACACATATGGGATCAGATGTGTGTTCTATATATGGGATGACGCCTATTCCTGTTTATATGTTATAAGTTGTAAGTAGATAAATTATAAAGTTAATTTTGTAGCATCTGGTATAAATTCAGTGGCTTCAATATCCAAAATAATTATTTATTCATGTTGTAGATTGGCAACTATGTTGAGAGGTTCTTTAAATCCCTTAGTACCATCAGACTAGCACATAATTATGACTTTTGGACAGAATCATAAGTGTTTTGTTCCACTTTATGTGAATTTTCTGATTTGTAACCTGCCTTTTCTGATTATTTGCATCAGCATAGAATGTAGTTCCTCGAGTTATTGGTGTGTCCTACATAATGCAAGAAAGTATCCAAATATCTCTCTTCATAAGTCAAATTCTCTCACTGGCTTTTGTTAATCTTTCCCAAAAAATTACTACAAGTTGTTTGGCAGGGCTCAATTTCTTCCCATAATTTGCTAATTTCATTATTAGTGAATGGTATTGCAATTTCTGCAGGGTCTATTCCTGCTAATTGTCAAAGTCTCAATTTTCCTTTTATAATTATCTTAAAACTTTTCCACCTATGTTTTTTTTTAATTTTTAGTCAGTTTAAATGATAAAAAGGTCCACTCTAAGATAATATTTTCCTTCTGCATTGAAATTACTGTAGGGGATTGTTTGGAGGTAATATCGCCATAATGCAGTTAATATTTGGATCCACATGATCCACATGTACCTTCTGTAATTTCTCTTGAATCAAAGTTAATTGTCTCTCAGCTTCAGATGATAATACGTTGGGATAATTTAAGTCATTGTCACCATCTAAGGTTTTGTTTAAATTAATAAGTTCATAAGGTTTTATCACAGTAGGAAGCCATATCCTAGCAATCATTGGAAGTCATTAAGAGGTGGTCATACACACCTTTAATACCAGCATTCAGAAGGCAGAGATAGACATAGTTCTGTAAGTTCAAGACTATCCTGGTCCACAGAGAGAGTTCCAGGGCATGTTCTAAAGCTATACATAAAACCACTGTCTTGAAAAACAAAACCAAAACATCTGCAATAAATATCTCCTAATTTGCACCTTTCATGGTCTTATTTTCTGTGAACCTATTTTATAATCTAAATAATTGATAGAATCTCCTCTTTGTATGTTTTCAGGAGCAATTTGTAATCCCCAACAAGGTAAAACGTTTTTTGCTTCTTCGAACATTCTTTCTACAGTATGTACTTTTAAATCAGATAGCAAAATATTGTCCACGTAATGGTAAACTACAGATTCAGGAAATTGCTTATGTAACATTTTCAATAGCTGACTTACAAAATATTGGTGCAGGGGAGGGCTATTTGATGTTCTTTGTGAGAGAATCTACCATTGATATATTTTAGCAGGCTGAGAATTATTATAAGTAGGCACTGTAAAGGTAAAATTTTCTGTCTTTTGTTGTAGAGAGGGGCCGCTTGTTTGTCCCAGCCACCTGGCTAGCTTATACCTGAAATAACCACACAGAAACTGTATTAATTAAAATACTGCTTGGCCATTAGCCCTAACTTCTTATTGGCTAACACTTAGATATTAGTTTAACCCATCTCCATTAATTTGTGTATTGCCATATGGCAGTGGCTTACTGGAAATTCTAACCAGCATCCATCTCAGGCAGAGGATCCATGGCTTCTCTGGCTCTGCCCTTCTTCCTTCCAGCATTCAGTTATGTTTTCTCTGCCTACCTAAGCTTTGCCCTATGAACAAAGCAGTTTCTTTATTCATTAACAAATGAGAGCAACACACAAACAGAAGGAACTCCTACACCATTTCCCCTTTTCTGTTTAAACAAAAAGGAAGGGGTTAACATAGTAAAATTACAGTTACAATACTTATAACTACTATATATTTTATCGTAACTAAGGAAAACTATAACTGTAACTATCTATCTATTCTTCAGTTCCAAAGACTCCAGAAGGATATAATATTACCTAAGTAAACAAGAAGTGCTTTATAAACAACTTCAAAAACTCGAGAATTGACAGAGACATCTCGCTGCTTGGACATTTAGCCAAAGTTCTTCTGTACCATTGGTGCATTTATCTTCAGCCTACAGTATCCAGCAGACTTTTCCACGAAGCAGGAAATTTCAAAGACAGTTTAGTCACTTTCTTCTGTATCCTTCAGAATGTCCCACAGACTCTTTCATGCAGCAGGAACACCGAAGGACCATCTCACCTTTAAGCAAGTTCACCAGTCATCTCTCTGAGGGTATTGCATGTCCAGTGAAGAAGTCTAGGCAAGGGTAGTTTTTTTCCTTAATAGCTAAGGAACCTCTTCGATGCACATCTTCCTCTTGAAGTAGCTTGGTGGTGCCAGGAGCAGATATGTCACACTGTCATGAAATGTCCTAAATTTTAAAACATTTAAATACCATATTCTGAAGGTCTCTGAAAGATTTGAAGAATACCTATCTAACTGAAATATATTCTTATACATCTAAAAAATTCTAACATGACTACAATTTTGACTATTATAGATGACTATCTATTAACCTATATTTCTTAATTACGTATTACATTTTTTAAATGAACTACACAATCACCTTAATCAAGATCAGAAATACATATACACATAACAAAATTGACCTTAAATTTGTATCAATAAATCAAGATTTATACCAATGCAAATTATTCATATATATATATATATATCATATCCCCCTTTAAGTGTAAAAGAACATTTATAAACAATACTTGGGAATATGGGTGTAGATTTATCCATAATGCTTCATGCTGATTGGGGACACTGTTAATCAGGTCTTTTATGGTGTATCCTGTGTGCAAGGTTCATCTCAGTCACCAATTGGGCAAAGCAATTTTTTGAGGGTGTTCACGGCAGCCTTTCAGGAGGTCTTGGTCCATGAAACCATATTCGCCTGGAGACAATCCACAGGTTCTCATCTTCTGTGAAAACAAAAGAAGAGCCTCTTTTCCCAAGCAACATGTACTTAGACCCAAATTCTGAAGTCATGATACCTTTATAAAACACATGCTGGTTTAGCTTAGCAGCCCATACAATGAAAATGTCTCTTTGTACTTAGCTCCTCAAAGTCAAAATGTTCTAAGAAAACACAATAATATACAGAAACCATACTCACTGTGAATTTTCCAATTTTATCTTATTTTTCTTTATTCCTTTTAATCTATCAGTATCTATCTCTTTAAAGACTTTACCCCTTGTTTTTAAAACATTAACTTTATTTTATGACTCTCTATACTCTATCTTTTCTCTCCCAAGCCTACGTACATTTAGCCAACACTGTGACACATTTAGAGGTCTTTTCTATCTGAATCTGTCCTATTGTGAATCTGTAATACTTTACTGTCCAGGAACACTTTTGCTTTTTGCCTTTAAAATGCAAATGCTTAAGAATTTAAGCTGTGATATTCCTAGGTAAAATACAGGTACTACGGGCCTGCCTAGCCCTGTACAGCATGGCAGAGCCACTAGAGACTCTGAGAGCCAAGCACACCACCCCACTTCCAGGAACAAAGCTGGTCCGTGTTACCATCAAGCAAGCTGCAGCAATCTGCTTACAAACTCTATCCAAATGCTCTGTCTCCCGCAAGAGACAGAGGTCACACTAGCATCATAGCCCAAATAGCCGCCATTTTAAAACCGCCACTTTTTCCCTGCTGCGGCTGCTGAGTCAGTAAAATCTCTCTGTGGCACCCTGCCAGCAAACAGCAAAAAGCTGTGTTAAACTCTCTGTATATATTACACCAAAATAACCACACAGAAACTGTATTAATAAAAAGCTTTAACTTTTTATTGGCTAACTCTTACATATTAGTTTAACTCATCTACATTAATCTGTGTATTGCCACATGGCAGTGGCTTACCAGAGATTCTAACCGACATCCATCTCAGACAGAGGATCCATGGCTTCTCCAGCTCTACCCTTCTTCCTTCCAGCATTCAGTTCTGTTTTCTCCGCCTACCTATGTTTTGCTGTATCAACTAGGTCAAGGCAGTTTTTTCTTCATTAACCAATGAAAGCAACACATAAACAGAAGGCACTCCTACACCAGCCTTTTCCTTTTAAAGGTATAGTAAATAAACAATCTTTTAAATCAATAGCTATAAGAGGCCATCCTTTAGGCAATAGGAAAGGTAAAAGAATTCCAGATTGTAGAGGGCTCATTCGCTGAATCACCTTATTAACAAATATTACATCTGTTACCATTCTTCATTTCCCAGATTTCTTTTTAACAATAAATACAGGAGAATTCCAGGGATCCTTGATTCTTCAAAGTGCTGTGAATCTAGTTGCTCCTGTACTAACTGTTCTAAAGCTTGCATTTCTCTATCTTTAAAAGCTTAATCCATACAGGTTTGTGTGTCAATCATTTTAAAGGTAGGGCCATTGGTACTTCTGAGAGTTTACCAGTTGCTGTGCTGTGTTTTTGTACAGCCTAAATGGTCAGTGACTGTTTTTTATAGTATCTTATAACATCCTTCCCAGAAACTTGACTTGTTAGGGGTCTGTTTCTGAGCCTGTAGGAATACTAATCTGGATAATCCATTGTTATAACAGATCATGACCCCTTAGATTCACTGTTATATTAACCACATATGGCCTTAGTCTTCCTCTCTGTCCTTCTGGCCCTATGCATTCAACAATCTCTTGCTTTGTTTTATCTGAGAAAGAGTTGCAATTCCTAGGAATTGAACATCTGCCTCCTGAAGAGGCCAATTTGGATGCCAAGATTCTGAAGTAATAATAGTCACATCTGCACCTCTGTCTAACAATACTTCAATTATGTTATTTATTGGTACTCCCAGCTTTTGTCTTTCATCATTTATAGGTGTCTGCCAAAATAGTCATTTTTTATCTTCTATTGGAATCCATCCTCCATGGTAATTCTGTCATTCAGATCAGTATGGTTTATTACAACAGGCATTGGATTTTCTAATTTTCCTGGTGAGGCATATCCTCTATAATGACTGGTAATGACTGGACCACTTATGGCCTGGGAGCCTCAGACAGGCCCCCTCAAGGCATTCCCTGATTGTAACAGGTTGTCTTGTTTGTCTCTCTTTTATCTACATTCATTGGTCCAATGTTGGTCTTTGCAGCATCTTCTGCATAATCCAGAAGGTTGGGGCCTTCTATTTGGGTCATTCTGAGAAGAAACATTATTTCTAAGAATGCCCTGTCTACAATCCCTTCTCAAAAGGCCTATTCTACTGCAATTAAACCACTTGGTCTTTTTATACCTTTTCATACCTTTGGTAATCATTTCTTCTACTGAAGCCTCAGTGTTATAGTGTTATAGTCAAAGGACTCAACATTGACTGTGTATGATCCATTCTTCCATTGGTGCAAATCTGATGTTTAAGAGCTCAAGTGTCTTTTTGCATTCTAAATTAGGATTTTAAAAATCTAGAGATTTAATAGATTCTAATCTAGCTTCTGGACCTGCTGCCCCTATTTATACATCTTTAAGAGTCACTAAATGATACTTTTGGGCCTTCTATAGCTTTAGAATATGATTCAATTTTTTTTCTTAGTTCTTGAATCTTGTCTCAAGAATTCTTGACTGTTTTATATCTTAGGGACAAGAAGAGTTCATAGTATATAGCTTGACTATCTGGATCACAATTTTCAGACAGAGGTCAAGGTAAAAGCCAGTAGCTTGATGCTTTGCTTTTCTGATCCTCAGGTTGAACCGCAATATCTGTCTTTGAGTTATTAACTGTTCTTCATTTGACACACAGCTTTTAGGGCACGAATTTACAACAAAAGCTGTTTGCCTGAGGCTTTTTAGCCACTGGAATAGGCCAGAGCTGGACCTAAAACTAGCCACCCAGGTTTGGAAAAAAATCTAACATTCCCATCTCCTGTCTGCCCCAGCTTTCCTCCCATGTAAGAGGGAAAATACACAGAGAATCCGGATACTGTGCTGTAGAGAGCTGCATGCAGCAGCTGCACCTTAAAGACGGCGTCGGCTTCTGCCCTCCGCCTTCCTGATGGTGAGTGCTCTCTGTGATAAACAACTCCATATTTGGCTAAGGCCAAGGATCTGGCTCGCTTCCGCGTACCTGGACCTATCTGTACTGCCCACATGGCATGCCATGGTTGGCTACCCAGAGGCTACTTAAGCAGCGGGTGGGCTTCCTCTGGGGAGAGAGAAAGAGAAGAGAGTTAAAAGATTGTTAAAGGTTCCTGAATAAACTGCAGAAAGAAGAGTTCAGTGTTGCGTCTTCCTTGCTGGTCGAGGTGGCCATGACACTGTGTATTATTGTTTTGTCTTTTAATTGTCTTACTATGAGGAATGAGCAATGGCTATTGGAAGAAATATGATTATAAATGCTGATGAATCAATCCAAACTATATATTTTTAAAATGCTTTGACTTCACATTTTAATTAGAAAGGTATGTTACTTTGGAGAACAGGTTTTGCTTTTGTTTCCTCAGGAAATGAGAGGCTGTGGATTCATTCTGGGTTAAGAAAAATAAAGTTGGATCAAGGAAGACCTCCTGAAAAATCTCCAGAGGGAACCAATGGCCCACATGGTCCAATGTTTCAGAGCACCTCTCTTGCAGTTTCTTCTAAGCTCTGTATCCAGAGTAGCCTCAAGGCTGCTGGCTGAGATGATCCAGCCTCACAGAATACTCCAGTGAGGACTTTAACATATCATAAATTTCCTTTGGGTTACCATAAGATTACTATTGCCCCCGGTCAGAAGGAAATAGCCTAAAAACTTATGCGCACATTCCCACAAAATGGATGATGGGTATTTGGCTTTGTTTAGTGTATTGGTTATAAGCTGTTAAGGGCAATAGTCAGGAAAACAGCTAAACACAGGACATTAGATCCACTATCTTATTTTGAAAAGAAAAAAGGGGGATATAGATATGATAGGACAAAAAGGTAGATTATTGAATCAACTTTGTTTTTCTTTTTGTTGTTTTTTTATTATTTTTTAAAAAAGAAAACTGTTTTCATTATACATGCCAATCCAAGTTCCCAACCCTCCCTTCCTCCTATTTCCTCCACATACTTTCCCACCCGACCCCATTCAATCCTCAAAGAGAATAGGCACATTGCTTTGGGGAAGGTCCAAGGACCTCCCTACTATACTTAGGCTGAGCAAGGTATCCATCCAAAGATATGAAAAAAGAAAAATCCAGTACATGCAATAGGGATAAATCCTGGTGCCACTTTTTAAAAGCAACTAATAGTTTTATATATTTTACATTGGCTTTACTTTTGTATATTGTAAACAAATTTGTATATTGATAAAAATTTGAGATTGATTTTGTTAGAACATACTGTACATATATTTCTACTCTTATTCAAGGTATTGTACCTGCATAATTCATTTAATAATGTAATACAAATTTCTATTTTTTGAAAGTTCTTCTTACCAACTGTTTAGGATAGTAAAGGAAATACAGGTTAGTAACTAGTCACCTAGTATAATTGAAATTGTACTCACATAAGGTATGTTTTCAAGGTTAAACAAAGAAATATTTTAGATAGACAGATCATTTTCAAATATTTCAGAGATCTACAGAATATGGCATTTAAGATATTTTAATAACCTAGCTTCTTCTTCCATTTTATGACAATGAGACATGTCTGCTCCTGGCAGCATTAATCTTCTTCAGAGAAGATAATGGGCATCAAAGAAATTCCACACAGAGTTTACTTTCTTTGTAGCCAAAGTAAGCCACTGGGTAAAAAAAAAAAAAAAATGCCCCTGCATCAACTACTGACACTATGCTGTCCTAATTAGACAAGCAAAACACTTATGAAATTGACTGCCAAAAATTGTCAAGACAAGCAGAGACAGCCCTTCAGAATGTCCTGTTTTACAGAAAAGTCCATCGATTATGCTAGACATATAGGCCACATACAGATACCCCAATGTTAAAGAGGAATTTTGGGTGACTATCCAGACAGCCAGCCATTTCTGTCATTACTCATATTTTTGGAAGTCACATCCTTGCAATTCCTGCTTATTCAGTTAATATTATTTCTTTCTTGGGTCTCTGAGGGAGTCAAAAATCAGATAGTTATATATTGCCTTGTTTACCTGATACAGAACACAAGTTATGTTAGAAAGTAAATTAGAAAGACATTAGATACACCAAGATAGGATAGATATGAAGTATTTTCTCTGAATTTGTCAAATGCAGATGGACTAGACATTTTTCATGTAATTATTGCCTGTGCATATTGCACATAGATATTATACTTATTATACACAGTTTTTGTTTTTTTTTCAAAGCATACAGACTTTATTGACACTAAGTAAAAATTTAGTAACATGAAACACAAATCATCCATTTTTTTTTCTTCCAGGTATCTCATATATATATATATGAAAATTCAAAGAATTGACAGAATAAAAGTTTCTAGGACTACAGTAAACAATGTATATAAAAGGCCTCAGGCTTTATTCCTGGAAATGTGTATGTTATTTTTTTACATTGTTTTGTTTTATTTTTTCCATTCAAAAACATAATTAAAGAAATAAAATTTTTACCTTTCTTCCCCTTCTCCCAGTCCCCTCCCACTACCTCCCCACCCCTCCTCCCTCCCCCTTCCTCCTTGAAAGAGGGCATGGTGCCCTGCCCTGTTGGAAGTCCAAGGCCCACCCCCTTCCCTCCAGGCTTAGGAAGAAGTGCATTCAGAAAGACTCGGTGCCCAAAAAGATAATACATGCAGAAGAGATAGGTCCTGGTGTCATTGTTGATGGGTTCTCCATCTGCCAATTTTTGCCGCCACATTCAGAGAGTCTGGTTTGATCATATGTTCATTCAGTCCCAGTCCAGCTGGATTGGTGCGCTCCCATTAGTTCAGGCACACTGTCTCAGTAGGTGGACCAGCCCCTCACGGTCCTAACTTCCTAACTCATCTTCTCCCACCTTCTGCTCTTCAACTGCACATTGGGGGCTCAATCCATTGCTCTGATGTGGATGTGGGTCTCTGTCTCTATCTCCATCCATCGGATGAAATTTCTATAATGGTAATCAAGATAATCATCAATGTGACTATGGTACAAGGCTAGTTCTGGCACCCTCTCCTCTGCTGCCTGAATACCTAGCTGGGAACATGCCCGTGGACACCTGGGATCCCCAGGGCCAAGTATCTTGCCAACCCTAAAATGATTCTCTT
>PVIU01016590.1:27509-44757 GCA_004026605.1 Ondatra zibethicus | reverse complement strand
ATGTATAGGTGGGACAACCAGACAGGAAGTAGAGGCGGAGCAAAGAGAATAGGAGAATTCTGGGAAGTAGGAAGCTCTCTCGGCACTCCTGCCTGGACCACCAAAGAAGCAGGATGTGACCTGCCCCACTGAGAAAGGTACTGAGCCATGTGGCTAACATAGATAGGGATAATGGGTTAGTATAAGCTACAAGACCTAATAAGAAGCCTCAGCTAATGGGCCAATCAGTTTATAATTAATGCAGATTCTTTGTATGATTTTCTCTGGGACCTAATGACTGTGGGACCTGGTGGGAGGACAGAAATCAACCAGGACCCTTGTGTTACAGAATAGTGCCCACATGGATAACTGCATCCACAGAAAGCCTGAGAAAGCTTGGGAAAGAATAGAGTAAAGCATGTTTTCTTGGTAGCAGCAATTTCTCGGGTCTGCTCTGCTTGCTAGAGGCAAGCAAACACTCTCATCTAAGAGAGGCTTCCTCACTCAGCTTTAGCTGCAAAGCCTTGCAGTTCGTTTAAGAGGTCCTGCCAAGAAACACTTAAATGGTGTTGATGAAAAGCCGACCGCATGCTTTTCGGTTTTCAGCTGTAGCAGGAAAAAAGCTGCGCTGTTTTAAAATGCCAGCTTTCTGGGCCATCCTGCCGGGGCAAACTCTGACTCGTTCAGGCAGGCGGTCTGGCCAGGGAACATTTGAATGTGGTCTGTGAGCAGAATGCTGCAGCTTGCTTGCTGGCAGGGATCTTGAAACGCCATAGAGTTGTGGCGATAAGCATGGCTACAGCCAATACCTCCGCCATGAGCCTGGAATTGCAGAAAGCTAAGGAATGGGCTGGATCTAGCTGTCAAAGACATGGCTTTAATCTTCCCCATATTCCTTTGCAAATTAAAGACCCACGTGGTCAGAAAAAGAGCGATATACAATAAAGAGAGATTCAAAGAGAAAAAAACACTAAATGGTTTACAGTGTGTTAAAAATATATACAGGCTAAAGGTTAAAATACTTAAAAAAAAGAAAGAAAGAGAGTAGTTGGGGGTGGTGGTACACACCTTTAATCCCAATACTTGGGAGGCACAGGTAGATTGACCTTTGTGTGGTATCACACACCTTTAATCCCATTGCCTGGAGGCAGAGACAGACAGATCTCTCTAAATTCAAGGTGTGGTAGCACACACCTTTAATCCCAGTACACAGAGTATCTTGATACTGTATGCTATTATGCTCTCTTTGAATTGTTTGAATGCTGAGGAAGGAGAATAAGCTGCTAAAAGATATTTGCTTATAAATGCTGCTGAATTAATCCAAGATAAGTATTTTGAAAATACCTTGACTTCAAAATTGAAGTCAAAAAGTATATTACTTTGGAGAAGAGATTTTGCTTTTGTTTCTACAGGAAATGAGAGGCTGTGGATTCATTCTGAGTTAAGAAAACTCAGATTTGATCAAGGATGACCACCTGAAAAATTTCCAGTAGGAACAAATGGCCCGGATATCTGAGTTCTACATCCAGAACAGGTTCAAGACTGCTGCCTGAGATGATCAAGACTCACAGGATACTCCAGTCAGGACTTGATCATAGCTCTAAATTTTCTATAGGTCCCCATAAGATTATCAGCGCCCCCAACCAGCCAGAAGTAGTCTGGAATACTATGCCCACATTCCCAAAAATGGACTATGGATATTTTTTTTTGTTTAAAAAAAAAAAACAAAAAGAGGGGGAAGTGGTGCAGGAGAATTGTCTGTATTCTGTCAATCGTGATTTAAATAAACGCTGATTGGCCATTAACCAGGATGTATAGGTGGGACAACCAGACAGGAAGTAGAGGCGGAGCAAGGAGAATAGGAGAATTCTGGGAAGCAGGAAGCTCTCTCGGCACTCCTGCCTGAACCACCAAAGAAGCAGGATGTGACCTGCCCCACTGAGAAAGGTACTGAGCCATGTGGCTAACATAGATAGGGATAATGGGTTAATATAAGCTACAAGAGCTAATAAGAAGCCTGAGCTAATGGGCCAACCAGTTTATATCTTATGGAGACCTCTGTGTGATTTTCTCTGGGACTAAATGGCTGCGGGAACCGGGAAGGACAGAAACCCCAACAAGCCAGCCCTCATGTTACACTGAAGATCCCCACATTTATTCTCAAGACAGCTATTATATCCAAAGGTAAACTGAGGAGGAAGTTCATTAGCATTCTGTTTCCCCAGTAGCAGGACTAAAGCCATGTCTGTAGCTATAGCTGCTCTGTCACTAGCTTGGATTGACACCTCTTTCCAGGTGATCTCCATCATTACAAAGAAGGGAGCAGAACAACATTAGCATATCCTGACCCAGGTGACAGCCTGTCTGTAAGTGCTAGGTGACCACCTCAGGTGCGAAGTGTGGCTTGAGAGCCAGGCTGCCATACAATGTACAAATATGTGGCCTGTATAATATTGCTCCACAATTGTTATTTTGTCAATGAGGAAACAGAAACCAAGAAAATTAATGTAGACTAGCCAAGATCACAAGTATAAGTGTCAGGGGAAGATAATAGTAAAAGTATCAATAAATAATTGCAATACATGTAGCAAATCAGTAGAGCATGAAACTCTTACTCTCAGGGTTGAGAATTCATGTCCCACATTGGGTGCAGATATAGCATGAATAATAAAACCCAGAGACAGATGTTGGGGTTCAAGCTGAAAGATCAGAGAAACAAAGCAGCCAATCAGTAGAGAGCTCTTACCTCTATGAAATCTTCAGACTAAAAGAGACCAAGTTTCTGTCTCAAACACATTTAGTGCCTTCTTGTTCACTAAACGCCTTATAAATAACTTCACAATTTCTGAGATATATGTTATCATTTTCCCCAGTTTGTAGATAAAGAATTTAACACAGAGAGAGATGAAATAGCTAACTTAAGGCAGCACTGCTAAGAAATGTCATGGTTAGTACTGAAATACATGCCTGACAACCTAAAGTCTACGAGCTTTGCTTCAGACTCCCATTCCCTGTCTACAAACTTTGCTAGAGACTCATGTTGTAGAAAGATAGAAATTAGAGTTAGTGAATGCTTTTTCCACAAAACTTCACTAATTAGTCTTTTATTTCCATTTATCTGCATTTTTTAGCTGTTGAGTTTTCTGAAAACTGAATGCATCTACTAAGACTCAAGTGTAGAGCATTGTTTCTCAGTTGCTTGTGGTAATACTTGGTCAAGTCTAATAGTGGTTGGTTACTAACATACTGCTTGAATTACAAGTATTCATTCCTAAGGCATCTAAATGCCAAAAGTTCTGTAGTTATGATAAACTTATTGAATATAATTCCCTAGTTATAGTGCCCAGTCTACCACAAAAGAGCTACAAAATCACACTCTGCAGCTTTCTTTGATAATATAGAGAATCAATGTAAACCCTAGAATGTATGTCAAATGAATTGGTACTCTACAACCATGTGAATTCACATAAATTATTTTCTTTTTAGAGCCTCAATTGTCTGACCTCTTGAACTCTCTTGCCAAACCCAGGGTTTACAACAAGCCTTTCATCTGGATCACAGTTGATTCTGTCATAGCCTATGTTGTCAATGTTCATTAATTTTTACTCTCTTCCTATCACTGTATAAATGTCCTCGCCTCATAGACTATATCATATTCATTTATGCATCCCTGGGACCTACCAGGGTTCTCAGCATATAACAGTACTAGAAAATGAGCTGAAATTTCCCTTATGCTTTGTAAAGTTTCAGATAGTATTTTCCTCCAAATAAACCGAAGAGAACAATTGACTTTTCCAGTAGTAGAACCAAATTTGTTGTGATTAGTTTTGTAAGTAAATAGTACCCATTATTTAAAAAGAGAAGCCATAAGATAAAGCTGTATGCAACTATCGTAGGGGGGATCTTTGTATCAGAAAGATGGAAAGAGTTTGGAGTTCAGAGCAAGGCTTCAGGATCAAAATTAGTGAGCACTCACCATTTTTATAATCATAATTTCTTCCATTTTATTTATTTTATTGCTAAAATGTGGAAAGTAGACAGAGAATAAAACAATGATATTCTCTGGATACTTTTACTGAGATCTATTATTCTTATTTCTGGTGATTCCCAAACTCATCAGAATTTTAAGGGCCAAGTGATCATAATGAAATTATGAGGATTCAGTTTGACTCTCATGAACCTTAAAATTAAATATTCTATATGTTACTTTTCATTTAGTCAGCTACTTAGCACACTGAAAGTTCTACTTTTTTCTTTATCTCTATGCTAAGGTACATGGAATCCAAAGATAAACAAGATAAGATTTGTACTTCTGATGGGTTCAGTCAGTAGGAGGCAGAATAATTCTGATATAGAAAATAAATAATTATTATATAGAGTTACTGCCTGTTATGGAATGAGAATGCACTGTTCTGTGGGGTGAGAGGTGGTGATTAGCCTCATCTTCATGGGTGGAGCTTCAAGGGGCTATCAGAAAAAAGAAGAAAGAAGAAACAGAACAAAGACTTAAAAGTAGAGATGAGAACTGAGAAATGTCTGAAATCATTACCATCAAATTCTTAAGTGAAGGAAATAGATAGCAACATTTCTTGCAGAAGAGGCACCCATCTTGGAAGCATGAGAAAGCAGAGCATGCAGGTAATAAGGAACAACTTTGATATGATTAAAGAAACTCAAGAGGCTGGGGAAGGTAAGGTAGTCCACAGACAAAGGTTACTATCAAACCGAACCTTCAATGTGAAAGAGAGTACAGAGATAAAGGAGATATGGGAAAATAAACCACAAAGGCAAGAGAGGCTAAATAAAGTTGTCAGAAATTGTGGCAGAGAGTAGAGGAAAAGGAACAGTTGTTTGTAAATTCTTGAAATGAAAATATTAGAGGTTTCTGGAATATCTAGGGAATTAATATAGGACAAAAGTTGAGTTTCTCCTATAAACAAGCTAATACCAATTAAATTTCAGCTACAAACTAGCCACTGTACAGAGCAACTGAGTAGGTACTTTTATTGACCTAGAAATAAAACAGTACATGAACAATTTCTATGTACAGTGTATGTCCTATGCAGTAATTGACAAATTCCTAAGTCTTTTGTGCACATTTACTCAATCATGATTTTTTTCTACTATAATACAAACCACATTCCTAGATGGAGTATGTAGGAAATCAGTATATACTCTCTTGAAGTTAAGTGTTTTGGCTTTCTGTTGTTAACAGAAAAGTAACCATATCCCAGTGGTTTTATTTCAGTTTATGTAAATTAAAAACATGTTGGTACAATTTAGATAGATCAGTTGCTTTTGGGTTTGATCAATTTGCAATCAAGTTAGTAGCAACGGGTATGATCTCATTACAAGTTCAACTTGAGTAGGTATGCTGTTGACAGAATTTTTTTCTCCAAGGTCAGTCATAGAAGGAGTTTCTCTGACTCGGGAAAGCTCAAGTCCTTTTATAAAGGGCTTTGTCTTAGTCTGATTAATTCCTAATGACCTGGATTAATCTTCCCTTTATTAAGTTTAAACTAATTATCAGCCATAATTTTATGTATAAAAATCTCTTCATCTTGCCATAAACTACAATTTAGATGTTAGTCACTGGTTCTACAGACACGTGAGGGACATGATTATGTTGATATAAAAAGTGGAGAGAATATTGTTGTTTATATTTGATAAGTTCCAAAGTAAACATATCATAGATTTGAACAAGTCTAATCATATATGAAATGCATAAATATGTATTGATTCTACTCTCAAAATTATCTTGCTGAATTGCTACTTATGCAAATAGCCAAATCCCTAGACCTGATACTCTATTCCCTAGTTAATTATAAAGTAAGGGCAACCATTTATATTTATCCAAACAAATCTACTTCAACCTCAATCACCTTTTCCATTATCACTTCAAAACCCTGCTGTTTCACAGGGCCAAGTTTCTTCTAAAATATTGAATAAACTTAGTTTTGTTGAAACTGAACAAACATATATTTACCTTAAAGGTCTCCACCCCTCTGTTTTTAATTACATATTACTGATTCTCCCTCTATAACAATTACAAAAACACTATCAACAACAAAATTATACGAAAGTTATACTATGATCAAGTGGATTGCAAATTTTTTTGAAGTTTACAAAAGAGAGAAAAAGAGACTTTAAAAATGTTGTTTCCTCCTCTTCCTCCTCCTCTTCTTCCTCCTCCTCCATTTCTATAACCCTCTCCTTTTATTTGTTTTTAAAAGAAAGCAAACTTGCCTTGTGCCTCTGAAGAAAAAAAAGCAATAATTATTTTTTCTATTTGCACATTCCAATTTTATAAGGGGCCATGGGAAAGGAGAATATCTATCAGTGATTACTTACATTTTCTGAAAAATGTTTGTCAAGAATATATATTCTCATAGAGGTTTAATCCTATTCCAGTCAGAATGTCTACGCTCCAGAAATTAAAGTAAAAACAAATGCTGATGAGGATATGTAGAAAGGAGAACCTTAATTCCTGTTGTTGAATTACAAACTAATGCAGCCATTATATAAATGGGGCATGGAAAATACCCAAAAAGATAAAAGTAAATCAACCATTTGACCTAGTTATAAAACTTCGTGTTCTATGCCCTACATCTATTCCACAGATATATGTTAAAACATGTTCATTGTTGCTCCAGCCACAGTAGATAGGAAATGGAAACTTCTTAAATGTCTTTCAATTGATTAATCAATAATAAAAATATGGTAAATATATACTATGGAATACTATTTAGCCATAAGGAATGAAATCACAAAATTTGCATCCAGGTAAATGAATGGAATGAGAAAATATTACTCAGACCTGAGATAATCCAGAACTATAAAGACAAATGCAGCATGTTTTTTCTTCTTTGTGGATCCTAGTTTCAAAACTTTAGATAAGTGTATATAACCCAGGGTTACTATAGATACCATGAAATTATAAAGGGCCCATAGTAAGGAAGTGGAAAAATAAGAATTCTAGAAATGGAAGCAGAAGGCAGAAGTGTGGAAAAATAGTGGGGGAAACAACAGAGAAGGGAGGAAGGAACACAACACCGAGAAAGAGATGTTCATCTAAAATAGAAATTATACACTGTGCCTAGGATAGGGCCTAGCATATTCGAGACAACTACCATATTCTAGGTACCGTATAAATATATTTGACTTTGTAAATGAAGCAGTGGTGAAAGAAAAGTGTTCAGAAGTCAAATCATACAGAATTAAATCACAGTTCTATCCTGGTCCTTATAAATTGGATGATATTAATAATTCTTGAACTAGAATATTACTTTTCATATTAGTACTTCCCTCACAAGAAACAGGATAGAGCGTCGTGAGTGTCAACTCTTGAATCAGACCTCTAAAGTATATACATAGATTCCACAGCCACAGCATTTTTGGCTATTGTGGCCTTGAGAGATGGTTGTGAAAATGATTAAAAATAGTACTTAAAAGGTTTTAAGGCAGAATGTAGTGATGTTCAGGAAATATTAGTTTTTCTTGTGTTTCCTTTTTATAACCTACTAATAATAATAGCAGGCAGTTATTGTGACTTCCAATAAATTTTGTTTATTACATTTAGTGCAGGTAGCATTATATTTTTTGTTTCCTCTAAAAACATGGAGTTTCTCATTTTCTCTCTTTCCATATACCTTCTTACATGAAATAGTAAGTGGTGAATGGTTTGATGAGACACAAAATTATTAGTTTGCAAATTACATTCCCTGAGATTAAGTCTCCTGAATCAATTACCTCTTCCTTTTCCTGATCTTGATCTACACACACACACACACACACAGGGAGAATTTTATAATTCTTTTTATATGAATTTGAATGCTTCCCCTGCCACAACTCCTCAATTTACCCTTGATATTTTCATTAGTTCATTGAAAATTTTATATAATGTATTCCATATATTCACCCTTCTCCTTCCAGATTTGCTCCTTCATTCTTTATCACCCAACTTTGTCAGATTTGGTTATTTTTGTAATTGCTTTTGCATTTAAACCCATCAAGTACAGTTGCTATCCGTTTCTATGTGTGGCCTTCTACTGGA
The DNA here is from genome assembly GCA_004026605.1 of Ondatra zibethicus. Classification (NCBI taxonomy): domain Eukaryota; kingdom Metazoa; phylum Chordata; class Mammalia; order Rodentia; family Cricetidae; genus Ondatra; species Ondatra zibethicus. The sequence goes on along the minus strand of PVIU01016590.1, from coordinate 36,725 downwards.
GTATGGTCAACCTGTCAAGGACCACAGCCTTAAATAAAACTGATTTTCTCTCTCGCAAGATCAAATTGTCAGTAGCTCGTTCATGCACAACTCCTCCATCCATGTTGTGATTTTGTCTAGCTGGAACTTGCATATGTCTTGTGCATGTTGTCTCAACTACTGTAAATTTACATGTGAAACTGTCCTACTGTGTCCAGAAAACAGTTCATCTTAGTTATATAGATCTTTTGGCTCTTAGAATACTTCTACACTCTCCTTCACAGTAATCTTTGAGCCTTGGAAGGGATAGAATTTGATTTAGGCCTGAACATTACAGTCTCTTATTTTCTGCAACCAGTTATAAGTCTCTGTATTAATGACCATATACTGCAGAAGCGAACTTCCTGATCAGGTCTGAGAGGGGCATTAATCTACGTGTAGAATAATAATTCTTTAGGAATCAGTTTAATACTCTATCCATTTAGCAGAATATTGGTAGGAGTGACCCACAAGCTATCCAGTAACATAGTTTTGGCCCTGATATCAGTTCTGTGACATTCATACAGATGTTGCACCAATGGGCATCTCTTGCCAAGTTGGCCATTCTTGCAGCTCACAGGTTTTTCAGTTGGCTAAGATTGATTTCCTCCTCAGGTAGTACCTTCCAGAAATATGAAAGTTAGCCAATAGAGATGAAGTTTCTTGTTGGCTTCCAGCTAGTTTTCTCTATGCTTTATCATTGAACTGTGTGGTCTCTTCAATCATAGAGTCTATACCATCAAATACTGGTAATATCCAGGAGCAATGTCAGTGATTTATAATGTTTGGGAGTCTATGGGACCTCATTGGACAACAGTTTTAAAATAAGTAACTCATTCCTGGCACTGAACATTCTGTTTGTTACCCTACGATGTCTAAAAGAATCATTGCCTTCTTGTTATAGGGTAATTCTATTTTAACATTTTATGTGTATTTATGTATATATTTTATGAAGCTTCAGTTGTGGTGGATTTCCATATGACTTTTAAAAAATAATTTTAATGTTAATTTTGTCTCCCTATATTCTCTCATCTATGCTGATCTCTCACCTCCAATCCTAATTAAATCTTCCTGTTCCATTATTTCCCTGTACCCTTTTATACTTTTTGAATCTTCATATTTGTATATTCTAGTTAGAATATCCATACAGGCCAGAAAAATAGCAAATAGCTTATGTTTTGAATGCTTGTTCTTTAGATAGTGGTGGTGTTTGGAAAAACTATGGAACTTTTAGATGGTAGGGCTGTAGTCTGAGGTTTTTGTCTTGCCTGGTTCCTGGAATCGTTAAGTCCCAAATAAATCACACAGAGGTCTACATTAGTTATAAACCGATTGGCCTAGTAGCTCAGACTGCTTATTAACTCTTACAACTTATATTAGCCCATTATTCTTGTCTATGTTAGCCATGTGGCTGGGTACCTTATTCAGCGAGGCAGTTACATCGTGCTTCTTCTGTGGCTGGGTCACAGACTGCAGAGAGATGGGCTTCCTTCTTCCCAGAATTCTCCTGTTCTCTTTGACCCACCTCTACTTCTTGTCTGGTTGCCCTGCCAATACTTCCTGCCTGGCTACTGGCCAATCAGTGTTTATTTAAAATATAATTGACAGAATACAGACCATTGTCCCACACCAGTAGGGCCTGGCTGGCAGAAGTTGAAAACTAGGGGTAGGGCTTTGAAGGTTATAACCCAGCTCCTAGTTTTTACTGTTATTTTTTTCTTTCTGGTCACCATGTGAGCAGACACTGCCATTTTTTCCCACCTCAATGAATACTGTCATGCCTTTTCCATCAGGATGGACAGAAATTATCCAAAATCAAGAACAACATATGTCTTTTTTTCATAAGATGATTCTGTCAGATATTCTGTCATAGAAATACAAAGGGACTACATGTAAGTTACTAGTTCCTCCTAAATCGAACAGAAAATTAAAATTAAGTGTAGACAGCTGGAACCTGCAATAGTGATGTCTCCCATGATGATGTACAGCTCCAAAGGTACTATGGAGCTATGACCCATTCTCTTTGTTAGCAATTATATTAGGACTGAGAGTGTGAAGTAATTCTGGTGATGAGAAGTTTGCCATGGGATTTCCTATATAGGTTCTTGTAACAATAAAACAAATACTAAGAAAAAACGTTCTTTCTCTTTTGACTTTGCCTGGGTATGATGTCTACAAAGTGCCAGAAAGCTTATAGCTATGAGAAGAATAAAACAAAGGGAAAATCACCGCACAACCAATGCCTAAATGAGAGATGGAATGGAATGTATCTGTCCCTACAAGGACACAGCTGAAACAAAAGATTATCAGGGACCTTCTTGTACTTGAGATATCTTGTTCTGTGTGATAATTATTCTTACTGTTTAAGCCATTGTTTCTCCAAAAGAAATATTGTAAGAAATGTGAATTCTTGAGCCCCACCCCTAACCAATGAATCTAATGAATTAGAGTGTAGTCGATTTCAGCAAGAGCTGTGGGAATTACTGATGTATGCTCAAATTTGAAAATCAGGCAAAGTTTTAGTATTTTTTATATACTAGTTGTAGACAAGTATCTGAACTGATAGTAAAATCCTTATAAAATCTTAAAAACCAAAATTATTTATTTATTTTCTATTTACTCATTGATAGAACCCTTTGCCTAGGACTCACACCACAATTCATGAGGTTTGTCCATAGACAAGCTGAATAATAGGCTATGAATGCTGTCCTCAGAATTCTTTTTCCTTCTCCTAATAGCTCCAGATCACGCAACAACTTTGCTACATCACATTCTTTTCCCACCTCTTGCAATTTGCATTCTACCATCCCCAGTTAGGTTTCTTGCCTATAGAAGTAGCTTAGTCACTCTTGCACAGCAACTCATAGTGGTTCAGAATCCATCTGTGATACAGTCATTTAGGATATGGTTCATCATAAATGTTCCTTGGATTAGTACTGCTATTAGGCAGGTGCTGGTAAAGAATAGCTCATCCTCTTTGGAAGTTCTAGAAATAGAAGAGGTAGAAAAGAACAACCAGGGTGCTAACGGCACAGATTGGCTTTCAAATTTTTCTAAGTCATTTGGATATTTCACACTCCATGTGCTATATATGTAGAGATTGAAAGCCTCACAAAAGGCTATGTATAATAGTCACTTCAACTGTGATTATGACTTATGGAAATCACTCATTTACTTGGATACATTTTAAATAAAGTATTATCCATCGAATTTTTTATATTCAGATAAAGGAAGATGGATCCTGTCATGCTACTCATTATATCATCCTTGATATAATTTTACAGTTAGCAGAGTGGCAGGGATGGTGAAATATTTGGCATTAGAGACTTAGGTTCAATTTCCACTTAAACCATTGCTAGTAACTGGCAAGTTTTAATTCATGTAATATCTTTCAGTCTCACTTGTTTCATCTATTATAGCTCCAATATTGTCCTCATAGATAATTTAAAGGTGGCTATTTCCCAAAATTCACAGATATCTGATAGGTCGAAATACGATGGGTTGCCATTAAATATCAAGAAAAATTTACATTATTTTAATGCGACTTTACAGGCTATATTATAAGAATATTATTAATTCTGTGTATTTTCACAATAATAGTATGACAATTATTCCGTTAGTGCCCCAATTTTATAGATATAGAAACAAGATAAATTGATAGCTTTCTATGATTTAAATAGATAGTGTGTTGAAAATATGAAATTCAACCCCAAGACTGCTTATTTACAAAAACAACTATGTATTATTACACGCCTCATTTTATAAATGAGAAAAACCAAAACTTAAGAAGTAGACACAAATCACAATCCCAGAGAAACTAGACAACAACGAGGACCCTAGGAGACATACATGGATCTAATCTACTTGGGAAGTAGAAAAAGACAAGATCTCCTGAGTAAATTGGGAGCATGGGAAACTTGGGAGAGGGTTGAAGGAAAGGGGAGAGGCAGGGAGGGGAGCAGAGAAAAATGTAGAGTTCAATAAAAATCAAGAAAAAAAAGGAAGTTGACACTGCCGGTTATAGTAGATGATAAAGTAAAAGACATACTGCAATGAGTCTAAGCTCTAAGATTTTAATATATATTCCTCTGTTGCCTCCAACATGAATTTGTTAAATGAATTAGCACAGCATGAATGGGGGCACAGCCAAAATGTCCTTCTATGAACATTTGTGTTTTAAGTACTGTATCTACCTATGCCCTTGTTCTTAATCTGACCAATTTTGGATTGAATGCACCAAAACTTAAACATTACTTAGAGAGTTTGTTAAGATGTTTTTCTTTCTTTTTATGTGTCGAATCATTTATTAGGAAATGATTTGAAGCCCAGAAATTTTTAGAATAGCTTTAAAAAATGGGAAAAATAAAGAAAAAAAAAGGTTTGGAGAGATGGCTCAGTAGAGGACTCTTTTAGAGGACTCAAGTTCATTCCCTATCACCCATGTCTGGCAGTTCATAGTCACTTGTAAATCCAGATCCAGAGGATCTAATAACCTCTGCTGACCTCTGTGGATACCCCTTAACATACACACACACACACACACACACACACACAAACACACACATATGCACACACACGTGTGCATATATACTGACACAGAGACATGTGCATTTACATAAAATAAAACATCAAACACAACTCAAAATAACCCAATACACTTTACTCAGATTCACTGTCTCTAATTTGTCCCAATTTGATCTGTATGTAAACATTATTCTGCTTTGAGCTTCTGAAATTTAATTGTATACTGTCTTAAGGTTTCTTTTTAAAAATTTTTTCATTCATCTTACATACCAACCACAGTTTTCCCCTTCCTTTCTCTTCCCCCCACCTCCCTTCCTTGTCCCATCCATTCCTCAGAGAGGGTAAGTCCTCCCAAGTGGAGTCAACAAGGCCTGACATATAAAGTTGAGGTAGGAGCAAGCTTCTTGGCAATAAAGTGAATACAAGAGTATGGTAGCCTTTCTTTAAAATACTCTTACTCCACTATATAACTGAGCTCTACATCTGTGAATTCAATCAACTGAAGATTGAAAAGATGTGGAGAAATTTGTGTTTTCTTGAAACATACAGGTTGTGTTTGTTGTTATTATTCTCTAAAAAATACAAATTAACAAATATTTCCATAAGATTTACATTATACCAACTACAACAAGAAATCTGAAGGTGTTATAAAATATGAAAGAACATATGAATAGGTTGTATATAAATATTATTCCATTTTATATAATGTCAGAATCTATGAATTTTGACATTTACAGAAGAGCAAGCTTGTAACTAATTTCTTTGAATACTGATTGACAGACAACTGTGTAAAATGAAAATAATTCAGGAAGAAGTAATCACACTAGTTTTAGGAGACTGATTCTATCTGACCAGGAAATATATATGAGATATAATGTTTTCATAATTTGTGTCCAGGATATAGGTGTGATCTATTTCATACTATGAATGATAACGGCATCTTGTTTTCTTTAATGAATCTCAGCCCTAGAATCTGTCTCTTATACTAAACCATGTAGCACTGACATTAAATTACTATATTTTAATGTTATATCAAAATATAGCAATATAATTCACATAATTCATTACCATATTTGTCAATATTAGTTATTTCAGTAGTACAAAGAGTTCAAAATCTTTTTGCTTTCAACTACATTGGAAAATACTATTGTTCTATACATGAAACTATATAAAACACTTTATTCCTGCGCTTCTGGAAGATTATCCTCCTTAAGAGTTATTGATTACCAGTCTTTTTAAGTATTGTTTTAGTTTCACATATTTTTCACTTCAGCCTTTTAGGCAGGTCAGTTGTCTTTAGCTAATTGTATAATATCTTCCCTATGATTCTTCCACAACACAGTGCTGAAGCACTGTGTGGCTAATTCACACCTACACATTGTATAAATAGAAAAATATTGTATAAATAGAAAAATAAATTTGAAGAGCATCCTGTTACACTACTGCAGTACCAGTAGCTGGGTTTCAGAGGCAGATCTAGCATTGTGATATAATGGTGCCGTAACAGACAAAAAAAAAAATAGAGAGCATCAGCACATTACAAGAACAACAAATATATAGATCCAGTTTCAAAGAGAACAAGAGAGGAAATGAGGAAAAGAACAAGCTAACAAACTGAAGTTTAGCACATTTTATTTAGGTTAAAAATTGGTAAGAAATTGGACTCTCAGGAAAGGCAGCAAAATTGCATAGCTCAAATCCAGGTTCTAGAGTCAAATTGGTATGAACTCAATTTTTTTCTTTTCCTAATTGCAGATATTTTGGGCAAGTCACTTTATTTAGTTTCTCCAATCAAACATTTGAGATGATTCTAGCTTCTCTAAACTAATTTTGAAAAATTAAAGATAGGAAAGTGGTGCCAAAGAATGGATATAAAGATACGCTTACTCAAAATGTTTGCACTTCTTTCCTTCCTTTCTGCAACAGACATAATGGGGCAGAGCTAAAGGGGAAGATTGTCTTCAGGTAGGTGAAAGAAAGAGAAGGTCAACTGCCAGGAAATTGTTCCCTCTAAACTCATCATTTGCAGGTTGTGCATGGAAGGTCTTCATATTGGGTTTATATTCAACAATGTAATATTACATTAGTTTGCTTCTATTATAGTTTTAGGTGCTTGAAACTACTTTCTCTGGTACAAGTAAAACATCATGGTGAAATGTATTCAATTTTGACTCAAGAGAAAATGTCTGTGTAATGAAGGCAAGGACTAAGGAAGGTAGAAGAATGAAACAACAGAGAGATTTTAAATAGAATTTGGATTTAGACATTCCTTTGCATGTTATAAATCACTGGAACAAACTAAAGCAAATGGAAAGGAAAAAGTGAAGCCAGCTGGAGTCTTACTCTGCAAGAGGATAAGGCATAGTTCAGTTCTTTAATATTTCCCTTTCTTATTTCCATATATTTTACACTCAGATAGATGATGAGTAATTATTTACTGTAACTGTCTCATTGAATGTAAATTATGTGTTTAAGATACTTAAAATATTATAAATTTGGGGCTGTATAATGTTTCTGTCTGTATTTCAAAAAAAATTATGTTTAGGGTATATTTCTGCTCCAGGAACTCTGACAGAAAGAGGTTCTTATTTATGATATCCCACTCCTGAGCCTGACAACTCTGTATTGTAGAAACAAAAGTCTCAGGAGGCAAGCTTATAACTTAAAAGAGACACGAGTCATCCAACACTTTAAAAGGGGGAATCTGAATTAGAGCAGCTCACCAATTAATGTGGTTAAGGTTAATGACAGGGCATGATTCAACTTATGGTTGTAACTTTCTTTTCTTTTTGTTTTTTATTCAAATTAAGGTATCTGCCACTCATGCATTAAAATTAAGAAATGAGGAATATGAATACTTGTGTGTGTGAGAAAGATGTTATATTATACTCATTGTATTTATGTCTGGGGAAATTATTTTTTCTTTTGGCATTAATGAAATTAAATGATAACTAATGGCTTCCTTATAAATCATTGAATCAGGGTATAGCTCTAAAAACTTTTTTAATTCTAATATTAAAGGCAACTTTAATTTATGTATCTGCTTAAAGTGAACAATTCCTGTGAAAGAATTCTAAAACAGCTAAGATAAACCTGTCAAAAAGAATAGAAATGACATATTCTCATTAGTCTTTAATAGCTGTTGAAATCTAAGTTTGCTCTTTTGTGCTCATTTCCTTATTGTTCTAAAAGGTAATCCACAGAAAAATGGCCCATTCCCTCCTTTGTGGCTGATTCAGCTCACCATGAGTAAATGAAAAGATCTTTAACCCTAGTCCAAAAAGGGTAAGGACTGATTACTTCCCATTTTTCTTCAGTATTGTGCTGTGAATGAAACTGTGATCTGGCTCTGTAGGAAGAAAACCCATCATCATTAAATCAGGGATATTTTCCATAGGTTTAAACTCCACAGACTTTCTGTTCGTACCATTTAGAGCTACCAATCACAGTGAAATGTGCCATTGTTTAAGTTGAATAATGTTTCACAGCATATGTGGGTTTTTTTTTATACTCTTAAGTTTTTCAGAGCAGAGCTTCAAAGTAGAATGTGCATGTGTCTTCTTTATTAAGCACTTACTATCGGTTAGGAACTGAGCTGGGGGCTATGCTTCTATTACCTCACGAAATCTTTAAACCAATCCTATTTGGACGCATGATTGTGCCTGCTGGATACTCATCAAATATCCATTTTCTTGCTTTGTGAAGAGAATAAATTTTACTAGACATAGCATGCTGCCAAATAAACAACTTTTTTAGTGTCTCTTACAGCTATATATGGATGTGTTTAGTTCTGATCAAGTACATACAAATGGAAATATTATGCCTCTGCCAGGTTTCAAGACACATTAAATAAAGGGAACCACCTCATCACATATATAAGCCCTCCTCCCCATTTCTCCTTTCCCAATTGTATGGAATATAGCCTGCATGACTAGAACAAGTAGTATCCTTGGATCTTGTAGCAACTTGAAAATGGAAGCCCAAATGCTAAGACTTCTAGTCCACGAAGACAGAAGGGGCTTAAATCATTGCAGATCTTAGAAATGTCATACGTCTCCTGCTCTTCTTAGCCCCATAATTCTTTCATGTGACAAATAAATTTCCATTTAAAAAATAACTATTATTTTTGGTTTTATGCATTGTGAAGACAAACATAAAACTAACTAATACAGTGAGACATTATAATCAGCATTATTTTACAGATTGGAAGTATACATTGAAAACATAAAGGGGTTCAGTCATCCACCAAAGGTCCTAGAGCTACTAAGTGATGAAGCAGTCTTTGCATTCAGGTATGCACACACATACATACAAGCTTGTATGTCCTATATTCTACTTTAAATGAATATACTTACACATACATTTCTGTTTATGTAAGTATATTCCTTTTGTATGCCTTCATCTTCAAAAAGAATAATATAGTTAACACTTATTGTGCACCTACTTGTCATTGCATAGCTATTGTCAGGTATGCAATTAGAACTATTTATGTATTAAGTCACTCGGTCTTCACAAAAGTATAAGAAAATGTCTACTATTATTGGTTTTCATTTCAGAGGTGAAGAAAAGGCAGAAGATTCAGAGAGGCTAAATGTTTTACTAAGGTCTCACAGCTAGGAACAGCAGAGCTAAAGAGTATAGCTTATATGCTCCTGGAAATAATCCTAAATTTAT
>PVIU01016590.1:15975-27409 GCA_004026605.1 Ondatra zibethicus | reverse complement strand
TATAGCAGTATCTTATTTCTAAAATAACTATTATTATTTCTTTTATGAGTATCGATATTTTGCCTGTATTTTTGTCTGTGAATCACATGCACGCCTGGTTCACACAGAAACCAAAAGAGGGTGTAAGATCCACTGGAATAGTCAGTTGTAAGCCACCATGTGTGTACTGAAAACTGAACCCAGGTTCTCTGAAAGATCAGCTAGTGTACTTAACACTCAATCCATCTCTTCAGTATGAATTATTTGCTTAGCATGTTACAGCCATAACTTCTTGACATTTTTCATACTAGTAGTCTTATTCTGTGTTCTGAGACTAGGAAATTCATGAAGTAGAGAAGTTATTTTGACTCATACTTTTGGGAAGACTGGGACATCTACAGGGATGGTACTGGTAAGGAGCTCATAATAGTCCATTCTACATATGGAACAAAATGAAAAGAAATACAGGTAGAAGTTGTAAAACACAAATAGTGTCCTCATTTTGTAACAAACTGACGTGTTGTCAATAAATTCAATCTTGGTAAGAGAAAGGTTGACCTAATTGTAAGATAAGAACCTTATCATTTCCAAACATTCTAAACTTGGAAACTAGATTTCAAGACAAGTGTCAGAAGAGATACATTTGTATATGTCTTTTACAAAATTATTTATACAAAATATATACAAAATATTTATGTCTTTTACAATGTCAGAATTAGTTGAATAACAATAAATTCACAAGGTAAGGTAATCTCAGTGGTAACAATTGTCCATTTAGTCCTGATTTTCTTGCTAACTGCTTAAAGCAAACATGGGTTCCTTTATTTGGATATTAAATACTAATTTTAATGCTTATGTCATGCATTACATATCACAGTAAATACATCTGTATATGTATATCTATAGGTTCGAAAATTACTATAAAGTATTAAGAGGTTACTACAGAGTTTAAGGAGTTTCAAAGAGGCCTAATTGAATGGTAGTAGGGAAAATTTGATAGGGTGCAAATGGAGTATCTGTGTAAGGATAACTAACCTTGCTAGAGATATGCTGGAGACAATGTGGGGCATCAAACCTCAGGGTCCCTTGTTTGAAATGAACCTAGGGATCACATCTAACTACATAAATAAATTCTGGGACCACAGAGGGCAGAGATGAAATCTACATAGATAAACAAGTAGATGAATAAATAGAAGGTCAAGATAGATAAACAAGATAGATAATTGGATAATAGCCAATTCTATAACGGGTAATTTCAAGTAGACTACATTGGCAATGGATATTGATCTGAGGTGAGCCCCCAAATAACAGGAAATATTTCTCTGCACGCTGGTCTTTGATGCATGTAAGAGTTGGTCAAACGACAATTCAGTGAAGCTGTCATGATTGTGATTGTAACGTTAACTGTTCTCTTCTTTGGGGTATTCAGGAGAGGGTGTTGTACTCTTTTCTCTGTCTGCTATGTTTAATAAGTTCTTGGGCTTGGTCTTTCTAATCTTATTTTAATATACCTTTGTGTACATAATGGTCCCAATTTACTTTGATAAATGTATATGTTGGAACCATTTTTATTTTTTATTGTCTTTATCGAGCTATATTTTTTCTACTCCCTTCTCTTCCTTACCCTCCCTTTCAACCCATTTTTATTTTTAAGAGTAAGTTATTTATCAGTCTGTGTCACATAGGTAGTGACAGACACATAGTTTTGTTTACATATATACCAAGAAGTTGAGCTATCTTGTATCTGTGTATATACTTAAAATGGAGTCAAATGCTGCTTGTAAAATAGAGCTTCTAAGGTCAAGGTATATGCCTGGAAATTCACTGCTTTTTATAATATAATTTACAGTGGCAGCCAGTCAGATATGAACACAAGCATCTTAGATTTGAGATTTATTTTCTCTCTATCCTCCCATCATACGCCTTTCCTCTTCCTTCCATTTCTATCTCTTCTTTCTTTCTCTTTCTTTCTTTCTTTCTTTCTTTCTTTCTTTCTTTCTTTCTTTCTTTCTTCCTTCCTTCCTTCCTTTCTTTCCCCTTCCTTCCTTCTTTCTCTCCTTCCTTTTTTTGTTAATTTTATTTGTTCTTGTTGTATTGTAATATATTGCCTGGGCAATTGCCAAACAATGAAATGACAATTCTGTTTCAGTCTTCCACATAACTGGCACCACATGTTTGTACTACCACACCTAGTTTGTTTCTGATACCTATGTAGTTTCTCTCCTACTGTTTTTACATTAAAAATCAATCATTAAAGTGACTACTAATTGCTACTTTCTCACAGATGTGGTCTTATAAAAAGCATAAGTAGTACTGTCAACTTCATCTTTCATTACCTGATACTCCAAGTTCTATTTAACTTTCATATTGGTTTTCTCAATTCACTAAAATTCAAGTCCCACTGTATTTAGTTACCTAGAATAGTATTTTTCTATCTAGTCTTTAAATAACAATATTAATTCAGAAACAATCCCTAAATGTCTTTTTCTATGCTTAGTTACTTGATTCCTTTACATGCTTTAACTGTGTAATCTGGGACAACAAGGGAAAGCCAATATGATAGACAACTTGGTAGGAGCAGAAAATTTTAGCATGTTCTCCTGTTATAATATTGTGCGTTTGATCTTTAGGTCTCTTCTCAAGGAACACTCTTAGTATAATAAAAACATTGTCCTGTATAAATAAAACCAAAACTCTTAATCCTCCTCAGTCTGGGACTATGCTCCTTCCTAATCCTCCTACACATTTCTCTCATAAAAAAAAAGGATTATTTGCCAATCAATAAAAAAAGATTGATGATCTGTGATCAAGACTAAATATAAATATTAAAAGGAGTAAATTCATAATTTCAGTCATGTGCACCCAAATTAGTTATGTGACATTCATGGTTTCAAAAAAGAAATGTATTTCAAATATGTTTCTATTTAGAATCAAGGTGTATTTCTTATAGACACATTTCTTAAATTATATACTCTCAAAAGCAGGATATTCTTTGATTAACTGTTGAAAACAGCACTCCTATTGTCTTCAGATATGACATTCTTGAAAAATTGAATGAAATTTAGAGGATACAATGGTGTAGGAGGTTGTTCTGTATTTCTGTTGCTTTCATTGGTTGAATAAATAAACTGCCTTGGCCTTTTGATAGGGTAGAACTTAGATAGGTGGGGAAAAGAGAACTGAATGCTGGGAGAAAGAAGTCAAGCAGAGAGAGCTGCCACCACAGAGTCACCAGAGTCAGACATTCTGAATCTTTCCTGGTAAGCCATGACCTCATGGTGAACACAGATTGGTAGAAATGGGTTAGATCAGGATGTGAGAGTTGGCCAAGAGGAAGCTAGATATTATGGGCCAGGCAGTAATTTAATTAATACAATTTCTGTGTGGTTATTTTGGGGGTTAAGCTAGCCGGGCAGCTGGGAGCCGAGTGGCTGGAACATGGCCTGCTCATGTGCCTCATACTACAGATTGGCGCCTCACCGTGGTCTACTAACTGCACGTAAAACCTAAGAGGGCTTAAAAAGGAATTCTAGACCTAAATATAGAGTTTAGCACAGCTGGGGGCGTGCCATAGCTCCTTTAAGAGAGAATTTCCTGACTCCACAGCCGTACCAAAAAAAAAAAAGCCACATGGTTTTAAAACACAGCTTCCTGGGCTATGCAGCCAGCACAAACTCCGGATATAAAGAATTTCAGTGGCATTTTTAGGCCTGGGTATTCCTGTGCCCACTAGGGTTTGGAGGAAATTGACTGAGACCATGCCTTTGGCTTAGCACTCCCTGCCTAGGCAGGCAGCAGGATCAGGTCTACTAGGCATGCACAGGCGGGAGAGCATGGCGGATTCCTGCCACCACACAGAGAGATGTTTCCAGGCTGCACAGTGCTCTGCATGACAGATTTGGCTGTAGCTCTGATAAAAAGAGTTTATATACTATATGCTCATTCTCAGAGTTAAAAGTGCTAAGTGTGGCTTCTACCTGACAGCCCCAGAGCTAGCAGAAATGGTACGTCCACCATTTTAAAATCGGAGAGAGGTGGAGCCAACATCCGGAGAAGCTACAACTAAGCTGCTTAAAATTTTAAAAGCTCTTCAAGACAGTAGAAAATTACAGACAATACAATAAGGACAGATTCAGACATAAAAGACCTCTAAATGGGTCATAGTGTTAGATAAATATATGTAGACTTGGGAGAGAAAATAAAAAGTGTATATAGTCATAAAATAAAGTTAATGCTTAAAAAGGGGTAAAGTCTTTAAAAAGACAGAGCACAGATAGTTATAGATGAAAAAATAAAGAAAAATAAGTCACATAAAAATGGAAAATTCACAAAAAATCTGGATTATGTGTATTATGTTTTCTTTAAATTTTTTGACTGTGAAGGAGCTAAATAAAGAGAGACATTTCATTGTATGGGCTAAGCTAAACCAACATATATGTTCTAAAGGTATCTTGACTTCGAAATTTGGGTCTAAGGATATGATGCTTTGGAAAAAAGACTCTTCTTTTGTTCTCACAGAAGATGAGAACCTGTGGATTTCTTCTAGATCAATATGGTACAATAGACCATGCCCTCCTGAAAGTTCACCGTGAACACCCTCAAAAAATTACTTTACTCAACTGCTGAGATGAACCTAACAAACAGGATACACCATAAAATACCTTATTAACAGCACCCCCATACAGCCAAAAGAAGTTTGGAGAAAAATAACAACATCCATATTCCCAAATATTGTTTATAAATGTTATTTTACATTTAAAGGGGGATATGATATAGATATGAATAATTTGCATTGGTATAAATCTTGATTTATTGATACAAGTTTAAGGTGAATTTTGTTATATGTATATGTATTTCTGATCTTGATTAAGGTATCATGATTATGCAGTTCATTTAAAAATGTAATGTATAATTAAGAAATATAGGTTAATAGTAATCTATAATAGTCAAGTTTGTAGTCATGTTAGATTTTCTAGATATATAGAGACATATTTCAGTTAAATAGGCATTCTTCATATCTTTCAAAGACTACAGAATATGGCACTTAATGTTTTAATAATTTAGGGCTTTTCATGACAATGAGACATATCTGCTCCTGGCAGCACAAATCTACTTCAAGAGAAAAATGGGCATCAAAGAAGCACCTTATGGAGTTTGTTATCCATTTAGGCAAGAAACTCCTCTTGCCTGGACTGTTGCATAAACTGGACAGGAAGAACCCACAGAGAGAGGACTGCTGAACTTGCCTATAGGTGAGAATATCCTTCGGGGTTCCTGCTCCATGAAAGAGTATGTGAGACATTCTGCAGGACACAGAAAAAATGACTAAAGTGTCTTTAAAATTTCCTGCTTCATGAAAATGTCTGCTAGATACTATGGGCCTGTAGGCTGAAGATGGATGCCCCAACAATACAGAAAAACTTTGGGTGACTGTCCAGGAAGCAAGATGTCTCTGTCATTTCTAGAGTTCTGGAAGTTGCACTTCCTGTTTACTTAAGTAATATTATATCCTTCTGGAGTCTTTTATGGAGTTAAAGAGTAGATAGTTATCATTTTCCTTTGTTATGATAAAAGATAAAATAGATATAAATATTGTAACTGTAGTTCTTGCTTGATAACTGTTCTGTTATATGTAATTTTACTATGATAAAGTAAAGCCTTTCTTTTTTGTTTAAACAGAAAAGGGGTAATAGTAGAGGCGGTCCTTCTGTATTTGTGTTGCTTTCATTGGTTGAATGAAGAAACTGCCTTGGCTATTTGATAGGGCAGAACTTAAATAGGTGGGCAAAAGAGAACTAAATGCTGGGAGAAAGAAGTCAGGCAGAGAGAGCTGCCGCCACGGAGTCACCAGAGTCAGACATGTTGAATCTTTCCTGGTAAGCCACGACCTCGTGGTGAACACAGATTGGTAGAAATGGTTAGATCAGGATGTGAGAGTTGGCCAAGAAGAGGCTAGATATTATGGGCAAGGCAGTAATTTAATACAATTCCCATGTGGTTATTTCAGGGGATAAGCTAGCTGGGCAGCCAGGAGCCAGGGGCGGGCATGCAGCCCACTATTCATACTACAATACAAATCATTTTAAAATAATTATATGTTCACATGCTAAAATAATCAGATGGGTCTAAATACCCTTTTTCTAGATCCCTTAGTAGTAATATTTTGAAAGAGATGAAACATTAATCCTATCATAGATTGATTTAAAAACATAATAATACTTTTTCCCAGATTATTTTTCTGTGAGGTTGAGTTTTACTATGAGTACCAAGCTGGTCTCAACTTTGAGATCCTCCTGCTTTAGTCACCTCTATGCTGGCATATAGTCATGTAAGTCTACATCATATTTAGTCTCAACAGTGTGACATTAAACTATTTTCCACTCATAGTTCAAGATGAAATAGTCTGATTATTAAAATAATAATTGTAATGGTTTAGTTATGAAGTGGTACCCATCAAAACAGCTAATGTGTTAAAGTCTTGTTTCCCACTTGGTAGCTTATTGAGAGATTTCATTGGATTAAAAAGCATTGATTTTTATCAGTGGATTTACCATTCCATTAGTTCTTACTTGAATGGGCTATTAAGAAACATCTAGTTAGAAAGAGCAATCACTAGAAGCATACCTTTGAACATAATATCTTTCCTTTTTAAATTTCTCTATCTGCTTCCCGGCTAGGATAAAGTGAGCAGTGTTCCTCCATCATACCTTTACAACATGATATTTCTACCTTTCCTAGGCTGAAAAGAATGGGATTAACTAAACATGAACTTAAACTTCTGAATCCTTAAGCCAAAATAAATCCTTCTTCCCTTAGGCAGTTTATCCTCAAATATTTTGTTACAGTAATAAAATACTAATGTAAAAATTCTATAAACATGGGATAAATACAGAATATTATCAATTTCAAAAGAATGTTCTCCATGAAGATTGGGACAGACTCTCTCTTATGCTATAACCTTTACATAGTGGTGAGCTTATATAGTAAATGACTACTACATAAATACTAAAGAACTTCTTAAAGTAAAAATATTTTATCAGTAAATCACAATTTAATTATCTAGAAGTCAATAATTTCTGTAGAAGACTAGGTTTCTATTTAAAACATAAATGTATGGACTTCTGAGGAACTAGGCCTAAGCCAGGTCCCCTGAGGTTCTGGGCATGAATCTGTGACCTCCAAGGGAGTAGGCAGGAACCAGAGATCTCTGTGAGTCCAGGCATGACTCTGGGACCTCAGAGAGAGTAGACTTGAGCCAGGACCTCTGTGGGTACAGGCATTGGTCTGGTACATAAAAGGAAATAGGCAGAAATCAGAAACTTCTGTGGGTCTGAGTGTGAGTCTGGGACCGCTGAGGGAGTAAGCCTGACCCAGATCCTCTGTGGGTTTGGGTGCACCCAAGCCTGGGAACTCTGAGGGAGCAGACTGGCACCAGAGACCTTTCCAGGACCAACTCCAAGTCAGGGACCTCTGCAGAAGTGGATCCAGACCAGGATTTACAGAAACAGGTCAAAGCTGGCAACCTAGGCTAGAGCAGGCATGAGACAGCAAACTCCAAAGGAGCGGAGCAAAGCCTTGGAGCACTGAGCGACTTCCAGGAACACTGAGAGACCAAAATAACTTCAGGAGAGTGTTTGAAACTCTTAAAGAAAAACTGAGAAATTCCCTCAAAGAAATGGAGTTTCGAAAAGACAAACAAAAAATTGGAAGATATCAGCAAATCCCTTAAAGAAAACCAAGAAAATAAAATCAAACATATGAAAGAAACTATTGAAGACTTGAAAACTGAAATAGAAACAATAAAGAAAACACAAGCTGAGAAAATTATAGAAACAGAAATCATGAAAAAAACAATCAGGAACCATAAACGCAAGCATGAACAGCAGAATACAAGAGATAGAATAGAGAATCTCAAGCACTGAAGATATAATAGAGGAAATAGATCCATCACTCAAAGAAAACATTAAATCTAACAAAAACTTAACTCAAAATATCCAGGAAATATGGGAAACCATGGAAAGAACAAACCTAAGAATAATAGGCATAGAAGAAGAAGAAGAAGTTCACCTCAAAAGTACAGAAAATACTTAACAAAATCATAGAAGAAAACCTTCCCAACCTAAAAAAAGACATGCCTATGAAGATACAAGAAGCTTACAGAACACCAAATAGACTGGATCCAAAAAAAGTTCCCTTGCCACATAATAATCAAAACACTAAACATACAGAGTAAAGAAAGAGTATTAAGAGCTGCAAAGTAAAAAGGCCAAGTAACATATAAAGGCAGACCTATCAGAATTACACCTGACTTCTCATTGGAGAGAATGAAAGACAGAAGGTATTTGGTAAAGCCTTATGCAGTCATTAAGAGACAATGGTGCCAGCCCAGACTACTATACTCAGCAAAACATTCAATCACCATAGAAGGACAAAAATAGATATTCCATGACAAAACCAGATTTAAGCAATACCTAGCCACAAACCCAGCCCTACACAAAATACTAGAAGGAAAACTCCAACCCAGGGAAGTTGGCTACATCAACAAACACAAAAACAATTGATGGTCTCATAGCAGCAAATCCAAAAAGAAGGGAAAACCGCACAAATTAACATCACCAACAATGAAAACTAAATTAACAGGAGAAAGCAATCACTGGTCATTAATATCCCTTAATATAAATGGACACAAGTCACCTATAAAAAGGCAGAGGCTAACAGATTGGATACAGAAGCAGGATCCATTCTTCTTCTGCATACAAGAAACACATCTCAACCTCAAAGACAGACATTGTCTTAGAGTAAAGGGTTAGGAAAAAATTTCCAATCAAATGGAACTAAGAAATAAGCAGGTGTCATTATCCTAATATCTAACAAAATAGGTTTCAAACTGGAATCAATCAAAAGAGACAAAGAAAAACATATCATATTAGTCACAGGAAAAATCCATCAAGAGGAAATCTCAATTCTGAACATCTATGGCCCAAATATAAGGGCAACCTCATATGTAAAAGAAACATTTCTAAAGCTTAAATCACACATTACACCCCACACACTAATAGTGGGAGACTTCAACACTGCACTCTCACCACTAGACAGGTCAGTAAGACAAAAAAAAATGAACAGAGAAATAAGGGACTAACAGATGTTATGACTCAAATGGACTTAACAGACATCTATAGAATATTCCATGCAAACAAAAAAAATATACTTCTTCTCAGCACCTCATGGAACCTTCTCAAAAATTGACCACATATGCTATAGACCGGCTCAGGGGAGCCACTCAGACCGTGGGAGAAGCAGGGTCTTGGTACTCAGGAAGGCACGAGGTCGGCGAATGACAGACAGACACAACACACAAGAAAGTGGTTTGGATCTGCTGCAATTTTACTGAATTCATGTTTTCATTATATAGTATTCAAACAAAGAACAAACCAGAAGGTCATGTATCATTAGTTGGCACAATATGAAATCTTCTTTAAGTCACATCAGCGATGAGCAGGTGTTAGACATAACACATCCTCAGAAGGGGAACTCTTGTCCTTGGGAACATAAACCTTAGACAAGTGGTTTCATCTTATCTAGGAATAGAAAGTTTCTGTCTCACAATTGCTATCATGGCCCTTCCTTTTTCTAACCATTTCTTTTTTTTTACAAGTATGCACAGATGTGCACCATGTGTGTGCCTGGTGCCCTCCAGGAGGCCAGAAGAGAGTGTCAGATTTCCTGAAACTGGAGTTACAGATGGTTGTAAACCACTGTGTGGTACTAGTAACCGAACCCCAGTCCTCTGGAAGAGCCTCCAGTGCTCTTAACAGATGAGCCATCTCTCCAGCCCTGAATGAAAGGTCTTAGACCTGTCTTCCTTTACCTGCCTACCCTGAATAGCATTTTCTCTGAAAAGAACCATTTAAAGAACTATTTTTCTCTGTTGTCTTAGTTCAGCATCACTCCCAGTTTTTCTAATCTTTTAGCTAAAAATAATTTTTTCTTTGGTTTGGCGTTTTTGAGACAGGGTTTCACTGTGTATCCCTGACTGTCCTGGAACTCACTCTGTAGACCAGGCTGGCCTTGAACTCACTGAGGTCCACCTACCCTTGTCTCCCAGGTGCTGGGATTAAAGGAACCACACAGGCTGAGCTAGAACTTCCTTCTAGGAGAGGATGACCTTGAGCTCCTGATCCTCCTGCACCCTCTTCCTAAATTCTGAGGTTCCAGGCTTGTGCTACCAGACCTGACTGGTAGTGATTTTTTTTTGTTTTTTTGTTTTTGTTTTTTTTTCATGGTATTTATTGAGCTCTACATTTTTCTCTGCTCCCCTCCCTGCCTCTCCCCTCCCTCCTTCAACCCTCCCCCAAAGTCCCTATGCTCCCAATTTACTTAGGAGATCTTGTCTTCTTATACTTTCTACTTCCTATGTAGATTAGATCTATGTAAGTCTCTCTTAGTGACCATATTGTTGTCTTGGTTCTCTGGGATTGTGCTTTCTAGGCTGGTTTTCTTTGCTTTATATTTAAAAACTGCCTATGAGTGAGTACATGTGATAATTGTCTTTCTGTGTCTGGGTTACCTCACTCAAAATAATGCTTTCTAATTCCATCCATTTTCCTGCAAAATTCAAGCTGTCGTTATTTCTTTCTGCTGTGTAGTACTCCATTGTATAAATGTAACACATTTTTTCTATCCATTCTTCAATCGAGGGGCATTTAGGTTGTTTCCAGTTTCTGGTTATGACAAACAAAGCTGCTATGAACATAGTTGAGCACATGTCCTTGTGGCATGATTAAGCATCCTTTGGATATATACCCAAAAGTGGTATTACTGGGTCTTGAGGAAGGTTATTTCCTAATTTTCTGAGAAATTACCACACTGACACCCATAGGGGTTGTACCTGCTTGCATTCCCACCAGCAATGCAGAAGTTTTCCCTTTTCCCCACAACCTCTCCAGCATAAATTGTCATGAGTGTTTTTTATCTTGGCCATTCTTACAGGTGTAAGATGGAATCTCAGAGTTGTTTTGATTTGCATTTCTCTGATGACTAAGGATGTTGAACATCTCCTTAAGTGTCTTTCAGGCATTTTAGATTCCTCTGTTGAGAGTTCTCTGTTTAGGTCTGTACTCCATTTTTTTTTTATTGTAGTGTCCAATTTCTTGAGTTCTTTGTATATTTTGGAGATCAGACCTCTGTCTGATGGGGGTTAGTGAAGATCTTTTCCCATTCTGTAGGCCATCGTTTTGTCTTGTTGACCATGTCTTTTGCTTTACAGAAGCTTTTCAGTTTCAGGAGGTCCCATTTATTATTTGTTTCTCTCAGTGTCTGTGCCGCTGGGGTTATATTTAGGAAGTGGTTCCCTGTGCCAATGCGTTCAAGTGTACTTCCCACTTTCTCTTCTATAAGGTTCAGTGTGGCTGGCTTTATATTGAGGTCTTTGATCAATTTGGATTTGAGTTTTGTA
>PVIU01016590.1:0-15875 GCA_004026605.1 Ondatra zibethicus | reverse complement strand
TGGTGATAGATATGGGTCTATTTTCATTTTTCTACATGTTGATATCCAGTTATGCCAGCACCACTTGTTGAATATGCTTTCTTTTTTCCATTTGATAGTTTTTGCTTCTTTATCAAATATCAGGTGTTCAAAGATGTGTGGATTGATATCCGGGTCTTCTATTCGGTTCCATTGGTTCTCCTGTCTGTTCTTATGCCAGTACCAGGCTGTTTTCAGTACTGTAGCTCTGTAGTATAATTTGAAGTCAGGGATTGTGATGCCTCCAGATACTAACCCGTTCTTTATCTCCTCTAGTGACTCTGCATCTGCTGAAATACACTTCTTTGTACTTTCTTATGCAGCAAACATCGTGGGGGTTGGGATCTAGCAAGCCTATCCATAAATGGTAGAGCTAAGTAATTCCGCTTTTGTCCCTCATATATCACATACTTATGACTATCATCCTCATATCTTCCTGTGTATGGAATGAGGTCATCTGTTGACTCAGTTGTACTCCTGGGTGGTTCCCACCACTTATCCCCTATCTTAAACTTTTACTAACCCTTGAGCCTTACGTGTTGGAATGCCCAATCTTGCAAGGGATTTTTTCCTAGTTTCTTTATTCCCAGAATGGGGGTTTCCTAACAACATCTGGATCTTAACCTGTGTTTCCCTGAAATCATCAGTCTTTTCTAGGAAAAGGTCCTGCTGCTGTAACTCATCCATAATACCCCCCCACTGATCTCTTTTTGCTTTCATCCAGAATTTGCACAAGGGCTTGAACCACTGAAAGCATCTCGAGCACTGTTTTAGTATCATTATCAGAATTATCATTCCCAGGAACATCAAAGGGATCTCTGGTAATATTATGCGTTTGGCCAAGTACAGCAAAGAATATTATCAGGAAACAGGAAAGAATAGCAGAGGCAACTAACCATCTATGACAGCAGTGAGAACACAATCTTCCATTTGAGTTAAAGACCTAAGCTGATTACTAAAGAACCTCTGGAGGCCTATCTGCAAACGGCACCAACCCCCCATCCTGTATCCTCCGAACCAGAGGCATCGTTATCACACAAGCGACACTGCTGTGGGTGTGGCACACATACTCGGTAACAAAACAAATCTCAACAAAAACAAAAATAAATGGAATAACCCCATGTATCTTATCAGATCACCATAGATTAAAACTAGAAGTCAACAGCAATACTAATTCCAGAAAGCCCACAAACACATGAAAATTAAACAATGCTCAGATAAATAATTGATGGTTCAAGGAAGAAATAAAGAGAGAAACTAATGATTTCCTAAAATTCAATGAAAATGGTCACACAACATACCCAAATTTATGGGACACAATGAAAGCAGTGTTAAGAGAAAAGTTTGTAGCACTAAATGCCTACATAAAGAAGGTGGAAAAAATTCCACACTAGTGAATTAACAGAACATTTGAAAACTTTAGAAGAAAAAGAAGAAAACTGACCCAAGAGAACTAGACTGCAAAAAAATAATCAAATTGAGAGCTGAAATCAACAAAATAGAAACAAAGAAAACAATACAAAGAATCAATGAGACAAAGTGTTGCTTCTTTGAGAAAATCAACAAAATAGACAAACCTTTATCCAAACTAACCAAAAGGCAGACAGAGAATATCCAAATTAACAAAATCAGAAATGAAAAGGGGGACATAACAACAGACATGGAGGAAATCCAGAGACTCATCAGGTCATATTTTGAAAACCTGTACTCCACAAAATTGGAAAACTTAAATGAAATGGACAACTTTCTGGATAAATATCACTTACCAAAATTAAATCAAGAGCAGATAAGCAAGTGAAACAGACCTATTACTGCTGAAGTAATAGAAACAGTCATCAAAAGTCTTCCAAGCAAAAAAAGCCCAGGACCAGATGGTTTCAACTCAGAATTCTACAAGATTTTCAAAGAAGAACTAATACCAATACTCTTCAAATTATTCCACACAATAGAAACAGAAGGAACATTGACAAACACTTTTTATGAGGCTACAATTACCCTGATAGCCAAACCACAGAAAGACATTACTAAGAAAAATTATTACATCGCAATCTCACCCATGAACATTGATAAAAAAATATTCAATAAAATACTAGCAAATCTAATCCAAGAACACACAAGAACCTTCAACCACCATCACCAAGATGGCTTCATCCCAGAGATTCAGAAATGGTTCAACATATGAAAATCTGTGAATGTAATCCACCACATAAACACTGAAAAAAAAAACACATGATCATCTCATTAGCTGCAGAACAACCTTTCGACAAAATACAACATCCCTTCTTGATAAAGGACTTGGAGAGAGCAGGGATGCAAGGAACATACCTAAACATAATAAAGGCAATATACAGCAAGCCAACAACCAACATAAAACTAAATGGAGAGAAATTTCCAGCCATCCCACTAAAATCAGGAACAAGACAAGGTTGTCCACTCTCTCCATATCTGTTCAATATAGTTCTTGAGGTTTTAGCTAGAGCAATAAGACACCAAAAGGAGATCAAGAGGATACAAATCAGAGAAGAAGTCAAACTCTTACTATTTGCTGATGATATTATAGTTTACATAAGCGATCACAAAAATTCTACCAAGGAATTTCTACAACTCATAAACACTTTCAGTAATGTAGCAGGATACAAGATTAACTCAAAAAAATCAGTATCCCTCCTGTACTCAGATGATAAAAGGGCTGAGAAAGAAATCAGAGAAACATCACCCTTCACAATAGCCACAAATAGCACAAAATATCTCGGACTAACTCTAACCAAACAAGTGAAAGACTTGTATGACAAGAACTTTAATTCTTTGTAGAAAGTAATTGAAGAAGACACCAGAAAATAGAAAGATCTTCCATGCTCTTGGGTAGGTAGAATTAAGATAGTAAAAATGGCAATTTTACCAAAAGCAATCTAGAGGTTCAATGCAATGCCCATCAAATACCATCAAAAATCTTCAGAGACCTTGAAAGAACAGTAATCAACTTCATATGGAAAAGCAAAAAACCCAGGATAGCCAAAACAATCCTGTAAAATAAAAGAACTTCTGGAGGCATTACAATCCCTGACTTAAAACTTTACTACAGAGTTACAGTACTGAAAACAGCCTGGTTTTGGCATAAGAACAGACAAGAGGACCAATGAAACCAAATAGAGAGAGGACTCCGGTATTAATCCACACAGCTTTGAACACCTGATTTTTGACAAAGAAGCAAAAAATAACAAATGGAAAAAAGGAAGCATATTTAACAAGTGGTGCTGGCATAACTGGATATCAACATGTAGAAGAATGAAAATAGACCCATATCTATCACCATGCACAAAACACAGGCCCAAATGCATCAAAGACCTCAACATAAAGCCAGCCACACTGAACCTTATAGAAGAGAAAGTGGGAAGTACACTTGAATGCATTGGCACAGGAGACCACTTCTTAAATATAACCCAGCAGCACAGACAATGAGAGAAACAATTAATGAGACCTCCTGAAACTGAAAAGCTTCTGTAAAGCAAAGGACATGGTCAACAAGACAAAATGACAGCTTACAGAATGGGAAAAGATCTTCACTAACCCCACATCAGACAGAGGTCTGATCTCCACAATATACAAAGAACTCAAGAAATTGGTCATAAAAAGAACAAATAATCCAATAAAAATAGAGTACAAACATAAACAGAGAACTCTTAACAGAGGAATCTAAAATGGCTGAAAGACACTTAAGGAAATGCTCTACATCTTTAGTCATCAGAGAAGTACAAATCAAAACACCTCTTAGATTCCATCTTACACCTGTAAGAATGGCCAAGATCAAAAACACTCATGACAACTTATGCTGGTATAGTTGTGGGGAAAAGGGAACACTTCTGCATTGCTCGTACAACCCCTTTGGATGTCAGTGTGGAGATTTCTCAGAAAATTAGGAAAAAACCTTCCTCAAGACCCAGTAATACCACTTTTGGGAATATATACAAAGGATGCTCAATCATGCCACAAAGACATGTGCTCAACTATGTTCATAACAGCATTGTTTGATATAGCCAGCCTCTTGCTGGCCAAGGACCTCGCAAACAAAAGGGCACACTTGATAGGTGCAGTATTGTTTGGAACAAAGAAACCCCTGAGGCAGTAGCACTCACCACTGTGTCCCCAGACCCTCAGTCCCGAAGCAGACTGAGTTGGGGGATCCTAGGACCCCGCAAATGGAAAGGGGTGCTTGGGGTCACACAAGGATGGGATAAATAAAGAAAGTAACTGGGGAGAAGCCCTGCAGAATGGCCAGAAAGTTTAGGGGATTGGAGAGTGCCTGTACTCCATTCCTGCGGTGTCCGGCATGCCGGGCGGGCACACACTTACCCCTCCGGATGGATCTCCTCAGTACAGGAGCAGGGCTAAATAAGAGAATTTTAAACCCAATACAAAACAATATACAATAAGAACAAATATCTAATATAAAAATTAAAATTACAACCAGTATAAACAATATCAAGCAAGAAACATATGCTAAATGTTTTAATAATTATCTTATCCTAAAGAGTCTAAGGTTTGACTAACACATGAGAGGGAAGTAACCATGACTAGTTTTTAATCCCTTTGAAGACCTTTGAAGGAAAATCATATTGCTTGAGTAAACAGGAAGTGTGATCAAGCAACTTTCAAAGGGGCAAGAAATGACAGAGATAACTGACTACTGGAGCAATCACCTAAAATCTCATTTGCAATATTGGAGCAACCAACTTTGGCTAAGGCCTAGAGTAACTACAAACCATTTTTAGAGACAGGAATTTTTTATTGATTTTTATTGAGCTCTACATTTTTCTCTGTTTCCCTCCCTGCCGCTCCCCTCCCTCTTCAACCCTCCCCCAAGGACCCCATGCTCCCAATTTACTCAGGAGATCTTGTCTTTTTCTACTTCCCATGAGGATTAGATCTATGTAATTCTCTCTTAGTGTCCTCATTGTTGTCTAAGTGCTCTGGGATTGTGGTTTCTAGGCTGGTTGTCTTTGCTTTATGTTTAAAAACTGCCTATGAGTGAGTAAATGTGATAATTGTCTTTCTGTATCTTAGTTACCTCACTCAAAATAATGTTTTCCAGCTCCATCCATTTTCCTGCAAAATTCAAGCTGTCGTTATTTTTTTCTGCTGTGTAGTACTCCATTGTATAAATGTAACACATTTTCCTTATCCATTCTTTGGTTAAGGGGCATTTAGGTTGTTTCCAGGTTCTGGCTATGACAAACAAAGCTGCTATGAACATAGTTGAGCACATGTCCTTGTGGCACGATTGAGCATCCTTTGGATATATACCCAAAAGTGGTATTACTGGGTCTTGAGGAAGGTTGTTTCCTAATTTTCTGAGAAATCACCACACTGACATCCAAAGGGGCTAAACCATCTTGCATTCCCACCAGTAGTGTAGAAGTGTTCCCTTTTCCCAACAAACTCTCCAGCATAAGTTGTCATGAGTGTTTTTGATCTTGGCCATTCTTACAGGTGTAAGATGGAATCTCAGAGTTGTTTTGATTTGCATTTCTCTGATGACTAAAGATGTAGAACATTTCCTTAAGTGTCTTTCAGCCATTTTAGATTCCTCTTCTGAGAGTTCTCTGTTTAGGTCTATACTCCATTTCTTTTATTGGATTATATATTCTTTTCATGACCAATTTCTTCAATTCTTTGTATATTTTGGAGATCAGACTTCTGTCTGATGTGGAGTTAGTGAAGATCCTTTCCCATTCTGTAGGCTGTCGTTTTGTTTTGTTGAGCATGTCCTTTGCATTACAGAAGACTTTCAGTTTCTAGAGGTCCCATTTATTAATTGTTTCTCTCAGTGTCTGTACTGCTCGGGTTATATTTAGGAAGTGGTTTCCTATCCAATGCATCCCACTTTCTCTTCTATATGGTTCAATATGGCTGGCTTCATGTTGAGTTCTTTGATCCATTTTTACTTGGGTTTTGTGCATGGTGATAGATATGGGTCTGTTTTCATTCTTCTACATGTTGATATCCAGTTATGCCAGCACCATTTGTTAAATATGCTTTCAGATTTCCATTTGTTATTTTTTGCTTCTTTGTCAAAAATCAGGTGCTCGAAGGAGTGTGAATTAATATCTGGGTCTTCTGTTCGGTTCCATTGATCCTCCTGTCTGTTCTTATGGCAATACCAGGCTCTTTTCAGTACTGTAACTCTGTAGTAGAGTTTGAAGTCAGGGATTGTGATGTCTCCAGAAGTTCTTTTATTATATAGGGTTGTTTTGGCTATCCTGGGTTTTTTTTTTTTTTGTTTTAATCCACCATATAAAAAAAACCTGAAAAATAAAAACCACATGATCATCTCATTAGATGCAGAAAAAGCTTTTGGCAAAATAAAACATTCTTTCATGATAAAGTTCTTGGAGAGAGCAGGGATACAAGGAACATACCTAAACATAATAAAGGCAATATACAGCAAGCCAACAACCAACATAAAACTAAATGGAGAGAAATTCCCAGTGATTCCACTGAAATCAGGAACAAGACAAGATTGTCTACTCTCTCCATATCTATTCAACATAGTTCTTGAGGTCTTAGCTAGAGCAATAAGACACCACAAGTAGATCAAGGGGATACAAATCAGAAAAGAAGTTAAACTCTCACTGTTTGCTGATGATATGATAGTTTACATAAGCGATCAAAAATTCTACCAATGAACTTCTACTACTCATAAACACTTTCAGTAATGTCGCAGGATACAAGATTAACTCAAAAAAAAAAAAAAACAATAGCCCTCCTATACTCAGATGATAAAAGGGCTGAGAAAGAAATCAGAGAATCACCCTTCACAATAGCCACAATTAGCACAAAATATCTCGGACTAACTCTAACCAAACAAGTGAAAGACTTGTATGACAAGAACTTTAAATCTTTGAAGAATGAAATTGAAGAAGACACCAGAAAGTGGAAAGATCTCCCATGCTCTTGGGTAGGGAGAATTAACATAGTGATAATGGCAATATTACCAAAAGCAATCTACAGATTCAACGCAATACCCTTCAAAATCCCAGCAAAATTCTTCAAAGACCTGGAAAGAACAGTACTCAACCTCATATGGAAATGCAGGAAAAAAATTTTAAACCATCTTACTCTGTCTTGGCAAGGTTTGGCAGTCTTCTTCTTTGTTTCCTGCTTGTCCAGTCCGGACACCGGGCATTTTGTCAGTGATCAAGGCATGGACAGTTCTTTGCCCAAAGACCAGTTTTGCCAAGAAGAGAACAAGTGAAGTGTCTTTTTTGGTGCCCTACAGTCTCTCAGGAATATATCTGTGCTGCCAGGAGCAATCGTGTCTCACATCAACAGAGCCCTAAGTTATTTAAATGGCATATTCTACAGTTCTTTGAAGTGATTGAGAATTACTTATCTATGAGGAATACAATCTCTATGTATATAAGATCCTGATTAGTATGATAAACATGGATGACTATTATTATTATTAATACCTATATAGCTTAAAGAGTAAGGCCTCATATTAGGATATTAAACAATCTTTAAGCAACTGTGCAGCAAATGAGGACAATGACCTCAAAATGCAAACAATGTATAAGTATATTGATCAGAGGTAGAAATGTATATTGCAATATGATAAATATATACTAAAATTGTATCAATATACAAAATGACTTAAGCAGAGGTAAAAACATGCATGTGTACAACAATATGACAAAATAACTTTCCCTCAGTATGCAAATATTGTAAACAGAAATAGGAGCATAGTCAATATAACAAATATAATTTGAATTTGTACCAATATACAGGAATCTATACCAATTTAAATTGTCTATAAATAATAGTTCACAAGTATTTACTCTATTACTATTATTATTAGTGTGAGTAAGGGCACACTCATCTATTATCCTATCTAATTCCCCCCGTGCCACCATCAACAAAGGCAGTTCTACTATGCTGCCCTGGCTAGGTTCAAGGCCCACTCTCCCAAGTGCTGCAGCCAGTGAGGGATAGAATTAGCTCTCCCACTTCAGTTACCCTAGAATGGGCTTTTTCCCCCTGCTATATGTGGTTAGGAGCCAAGGGCAAGGGACAATGGGGTATCTCTCACTTGCCCATGCAACCATATGACAGACTGAGGGGCTAGCTCTTCCATCTTTTGTCTTCAGGGCAGGCTCACCTGTACTCCACCAACAGGGACAGTTCTACTGTGCTGCCCTGGGGAGAAACGAGGCCCAAGTTTCAGAGTGGTGCAGATGGTGAGGGACAGAGCCGGGTCTCCCTAGTGCTGCAGCCTGCGAGGGGCAGGATCAATTCTGTGAAGACCTATCCTCACTGCTTTCCGTGTTAACAGGAGCCATGAACATCAACACAGACTTAGGCTGCCACATGCCATGGAATCAGACATGGCACCTGGAAGCAACATAGGCCTGGAGAACACCATAGCCAAGGCCGGAGGCTACTCAGATCTGCTTGGCTCTGAAAGAGGCTCAACCCTTGAACACTAACTTGGCTCTAGGTGGTAGCCTAGATGATGTCTGTGTGGCCTTAATGATGATACAGGTTATGTACATTTATACAAACCCCAGTTGTGATTGTACCATGGACCCAGTCATGGTCCTTGTCAGTATCTCAGGCTCGGTTATCACCATGGTCCTGGTTGGCAGTAGAGGCCACTTAGATTGGCATGAACCCAATGGCAGCATGTCCTTCAAAATCCCACCTGGCCTTAGGTGTGGGCCCAGAACCCATACATGACCATTCACACTCCTTTCAATGGCAATAAGAACCTTTGACATCAGCACAGGTCCTGTCTGTGGCAGGGCCACAGATCCAGACATGGCCCTGGCCACACCTCAGGCCTAGACAGTGTCCTGCGCCCCAGGTGGCACTGCATGCTACTCAAGTCTGTATGGGCCCAGCAGTGACACAGTCTTCGGGTACCAAGAAGGCCACAGGTAGAGACCCAGATCCTATGCAATACAGGCCACAAACATCACCACAGACTCAGGTTGTGGCAGGACCACCGACCCAAACACGATCCTTGGCAAAAGCCCAGCCCTGATGTCATCATTGCCCTAGTTGGCATTGCAGATCTCCCAGATCAGCATGGCCCAAATGGTGGTGTGGTTCCCAAAAACCAACGTGTCTCCAGGTGGCAGGCCAGACCCAGGATATCAGTTCATCCTTCTATGGTAACAGGAACCATGGATATTGACACAGATTCTGTCTGCAAATAGGGTCAAGGACACAGATATGGCCTACAGCTGCAGATTGGGACCTCATGACAACAAGGCCTCAGGTGGCAGCACAAGCCACCCAGGTCTGTAGGGTCCCAGTGGCAGCTTTAGTTAGGCTCTGAGTTGTCATCTATGGCTCCTGTTGCCACAGAGGACTGTGCAGCCTGCATTCCAGGCTGACACCTGAGGCCATTCTAGTCTGAGAGGATCAAGCTGCCACCCCACCACCTGCCTCTGCCTCCTGAGTGCTGGGATTAAAAGCATGCCACCACCACCTGCCTTTTATTTTTAATTTTTTTTCTTCCTTTTTTGTTTGTTTGTTGTTTTGTTTTGTTTGGGATTTTTTTGAATTTTTTTTTTTTTTGAGGCAGGGTTTTTCAGTCCAGCCCTGGCTGTCCTGGAACTTGTAGATCAGGCTGGCCTTGAACTCAGAGATTGCCTCCCTCAACATCCTGAGTTTTGGAATTAAAGGCATGCCCAATTACTGCTCAGCTTGTCTTGATAAAATGTCAAATTAACTTGACTTTAACCTATTAAATCTCTTTAATTCTTTTAGACCAATTAATCAAATTATAGAGTCAAAATACTAGTTACTGACATAGTACTCAAATTCAGCTCATAGACACTGAGCACAACTACCTCCTCAAGAAGAAATGTTTAATTTTTCATGTATTTTATTTTCAAATGTTTATGTTTAGCATTTTATGCATCTAAAAATATCCTTATTTTCCTTCCTCTTGCTATGGATAGCTTATACATCTCTGGAAACTTCCTCGAATGACTCGGTGGGAATGCTTCTCTGCTCCCTTGGCTTTTTTGACATAATCTTTAATGCATCTCTATCAAAGATCTTATTTGATTTCTCATCTGTTTCCCCTGCTGAACTTTTCTGTCTCAGTAGATTTGTGACATACCCCATCATCCAAACCTGCATGTGGATGCTTAATAATTGTTAAGTGAATGATTCTCACCAAAATTTACTTAGTTTGAAGAAAAACAACAACTGGATATTTAGTATGGTCAAAGCATTGGATAGAGACTAAAGTCCCTGGGCTTTAAACTTTATAGTACCTGTCTTTTATATCAATTTCATTAATTTGCATTCACTTTAAAATAAAGGGATTTAGTAAGATGATATTTCTTTTTTAACTTTCCTTTATTCTTCATTTGTTTCCATGCACTTGTGGAATAATTTATATGTACCTAGACATTTGGAACATAGTTTCAGGAAGACCTCCTATTTTAATGGGGATATATCCACTCTTTACTTCACCAATTTTAAACATGCTATTCCTTCAGTGGGGAATCAGAATCTCTTTTTTTTCCATGAGCAGAGGTTACAGTAATGGGCTCTCCAAAATGTTACAGTATTTCAGGAAAAACATCCAACATGAGTTATTGTTTACTCACAGTATAGAAATGTCTGGAAATAGCAAAAGAATATATAAGGAAAATGTAATAAGTCAATTCTCTTATGGTACCCCTCACATAGTTCCTTGAGTTAATATTTATATTGACAGATTAATCACTGAAGTGTTTCCAAAAGTTATGGTACTGAATAGACATATATTTAGTTAAGTTCAGATCATTAAGCCATGATCCATTAGGAAATATTTAAAATGGCAATGTCAGCATTAAATTCATCTTTTTACTAAAATGAATTGTATTTGAAGCCTATGTAGTTTTACCTACCAGATTTTCAAGTACTTTACAGAACAACTAATACCGAGCAGTTACATGATTATGTCAAAGATTTGTGTGTGTGTGTGTGTGTGTGTGTGTGTGTGTGTGTGTGTGCACCTGCATGACTGTGTTGTGTCTAATGAGACTCTAAGTTGGTGCTATCTTTCTGGAGAGAAAATCTGTAAGATATAAAATTTAAAATTTTCGAATTTAATTTCTAAGATTTTTCTTAAGGAAAGTGTCATGCATTTTCAGAAAGACATCATATGAAAGTCATCATAGTATTGTTTATATAAGCAAACAATGGAAACAATTGAAAAACAATATATAATGATATATTCCATGCATCTATATACTTTAAGTTGGAACTAAATTTACAGATATATAAATTTACATCAAAATTCTAATTGTTTACTAAAAGAAAGGACTGTCTCCTTTCATCCCAATAAAACCGGGAATGGCAGAAGTCCTACTTCCATATGGCCACTCAGACATAAAGGCTGTTGGAAATTCTGCCATAGCATGCTTGTCCACTGTCTCTCAGTAGAAAAGAATAAAATTAATGGCAGTACATGCCAGCTCTTCCATATGCCAAGAAATGGTGTTTGTCCATGATGTTGATGGTCATTGGGAGAATTCATTGTGAAGTACTTACTACCTGAAAAGAATGGGCTAATGAATATGGAGAGTAAAAATGAATGCTTTGAGAGCTTAATTGCTTTATATTAGCAGTTATAAATGCACATGTTGTAGTGTTATAAAATAACTAAATACTCATGATACTTAAGTGAAAATAAGCTGAGTTATTGTGTGGAGAATAATCTCATACCTATTCACTTCATATATTTTGAAAATATATTTAAATTGAATGACTCTTATATTTCCTTAGTATAAATTAATCATATAAAATTGCCGAATTCATTATATTTTCATACATGTATATAATGTACTTTGATGATATTTATTCATCCTATTATCTTATTTTGAACCTTTCCCTGTGGATCCCCTTCATAAAATTATGGAACAATAATTGTCATTTGTCTTTGGATGCTTAACTCATGTCTCTTTCCTCTTTTTTTCCCATCTACCTTATGGAATAGGCAGAAAGACTACAAAAGCCCTTAATCTGAAGAAATTCACAGCCCAATGAGAAAGAACTAGACATTAGTTAGAATGTTGCAAGCACATTATGATAAGATAGTAGGGGACATATCATATAGGATGAGAGAGCAGAGGCAAGAAGGTGGAAAGAAGTGGAGATAGTGTTAACAATGATGAGACGATTGTTTTGAGCAGTAGACATTTAATAGTTTCCAAATACAAAAGAACCACAAAAAGTGTAAACTATGGTTTTAAAAACCCATACTTGTCCACCTTATTGCCTTACCTTTACCCTAATATAGTAGTTGAAGCTCCATTCCAACAAGGAAATATCTACTAGAATTGTAGAATCACAGACCAGAATAGTAGTTATGAGTCCTAATGCCGGGATCTAAAATGCCTGGCATAGGGTACTAAATAACTGTGTAATCTTTTTTTTAATCTTTTTACTTTTTAAGATTACACTAAATTCATATCATTTCCTTCTTCCATTTCCATCTTCTAAATCCTACCATCTTACACCCATGCCCTCTTTAAAATGCATGGCACACACACACACATACACAGAGAGAGAGAGAGAGAGAGAGAGAGAGAGAGAGAGAGAGAGAGAGAGAGAGAGAGAGATTGTATATATATTTATAAGCATACAGAGTTTGAATACTTAGAAATGGCTGGCTCTCTTCTTTTGATCATCATACAGCAAATCATTAAGGTTAGTTCCTGCTCCACAATTGAACATATTCTTCCTATTTAATTAATCATTAATCATAAGTCATACCAATGTAATTCTCAGGGCTACAAGTATCTCTTTTGCCAAATTATTTCTTCCTTCCCATGCCAAATCTATCAGAATTTATATTAATCATATATACATCAAGTGTTTTATTAATTATATTTTATTATATTGTAATTTTAATGAATTATTAATTCAAACAAATTATATATTACTTATGTATTATATTATTATAATATATAAATAACATTTTAATATAATATATACATATATATTACATATATAGAGAGAGAGACAAATATCTGCCCAAATGAAAACAAATTCATTATGATTCTTGGGTCTTTTTTTGAAATAATTATCTGAACACTGGGTACCAGAGTATAATAATGGCAACCGATTTGCTATACCCTATATTGTGGAGTCTTAACACTTTTCATATCCAAAACCATTTTGGCTGTACCAGTGTTCCCTAATGCCCCTTACCAGGAGGTATTAGCTTCTGGTTAGTGTTTATTAATGTTTATCATCTTTATCAGCATATTTATAGATATTTCACAATGATGGATTGTTAAAATGATAAAATAATGATTTTTGTACTCAGATCATATTCATAAGAAATGTGAAATCATTTACATCCATAAAATATGATTATCTTAAGATTGCTCATTTTAGAGAAAATCACTTTTTGCTTAGTGCAATGAGGAATTATTATACAACTCCCTATTGTTTCTATTGGTTAATGATGTAAATTAATAATGTCCTGGCATGCCATCCATAATTTCAAGACAGATAACAGGGGAAATATTGCCAACTTAATAAAATGTGCATAAAAATTAGTCTAGGCAGTGTTTATGAAAAACAATAACGAAAAATAAATCAGTAGACACTGATTTTACATCTTTCCATGTGTTGATAAAACACAAATGCTAAAATAAAATAACATCACTACTCCATTCACCAAGTTAAATTGTTCCTAATTCAAAAATGTTTACTGTGTTGCAGAACATAGAACCTAATTGTAAGATATGAATGGTAGTGCAAATAAAAAGCATGTTAAATATATGGTGTAGTGTGTATGTGTCTAAAATAGTTATCTACTGAAATGAAAGTAAAAAATCTTCTTCATGGATACTATACAATAACATTGAACATTATGTTTCAATTTTTAAAAGATAATTTTTTATAAAAATTTATTTGATTAAAGGAAAAACTAGGGACTGAAGAGATGTCTCAGAACTTAAGAGTGTATTTTGTTCTTTGAGAAGATTCCAGATCAATCCCCAGCACCAACACCAGATGTCTTCCAACTGCCTGTAACTCCATCTCCAGGTGAACTGATGCAGTCTTCTGTCCTTCATGGGCATCTATATGCATATGTATATATTGTATATAAGTATATATATATATTTATATATATTATACATACATATAAACAAAAAAATAAGAAATTGAACATTAAGGTAGCTTTGCTACTCACAGTGAGATCCATATATCAATACCACTGTCATTTATAAGAGCATACATGCGAAATTAAAAATGTATGCTATGTCAGAATCTCCAGTTTAACAAGATTCCTGGATGATTCCTATGCATATTGACATTTGAGAATTCAATTCCTATGGTATCTATATTCTAGATAGAAAATAAGATAGATAGAAATAGAACAAAAATTAGAGGGTAGAAATGCTAAGTGGAATTTTTAAATTAATGATCAGAAAAGGTCTCAAAGGTATGCTTTTCTCCACAACCTCCTTATCTATCCACTCTTTTCCCTCCTTTGAAAGACACATTCTTTGGTCGTGAAGCCTTTAAGCTATTTTATCTCTTTATGACAATGTTACTCAACCAGACAGCAGGGATCACTTGAGGATCTTTTATTAAAACACTTGGCCAATTAAACAAGAATCTCTGGTGATGGGCCTGCAGCAAAATGAGTAGTTTTGAAAAGCTCTCCAGATGATGCTAATGTATAGTCAGGATTGAGATTCACCTTACTACTTTATGATGACTGATTCAATTCAGTATTTGTTGATCTTAAAGGTGGATTCCTCAAAGGCACCTCTGTTATTTTCTTTCTTTTGATTATATATATATATGTATATATAATCATGATCAAAAGCAAATATATGAAGGAGTAGTTCCAGAGGGATCAGAGTCCATCATGGCAGGGATACAGCTTGAAGGATCACATCTCAACCACACACAGAAACTAGAGAGGGAACTAAGAGTGCTGAGAGGTTGTAAGCCCTCAAGGAGGATAGAAGATTGAGTTAGTAATCTAGCCTCAGTCACATTTAGGTATTGATTTGTTTCAGTTTGCTTGCTGGATACTGAGATGATTTCCCCATATCTCCCACAAGAGATGCTTTTTAATGAAAATTCAAAATTGTAATGTGCACCACTCATGGATAATTGAGTTATTAATGTAGAATAGTTAAGATTCGTATAGTAGAAGTACAATAAAAGAGGAAAACACAACCCAGAACTTCTTTAGAAAAGAGATATTGCTATTATAGTTATAAAAGCAATGGGAAATGAATCTGTTGCTTTATATGGTCAATCTGAAAATTGAGAGCCATGGTATCCGATAGGACACTCCAAATTTAATTCGCTGCAAAGTTTGCACCTCTTAAGATTTGCTCCAAAAAAGGGTTCAAATTTTATGCTTGTGTTGGACTAGGAGTCCAAGCTCTAGGGAAGAGTTGCTTCAAGACACCACCCAGACAGCACAGTCGATGCAAAAGCATGAGGATTTTATTAATTCTGTCGCGACAGGGCCTTTCAGCATTCGAGAAGCCAGAAAGACCCTGATAGTTGTTAGAGCCCATCTTTTAAATCAAAAAACCATAGAAACAAGGGGGGAGCCCGAGGGTTGTTTTCCAACTAATTGGATTGGCTTGTTCAAATGGCTATTAGCAGTGATTGGTTTGTGCCAGGGTAGGAGAATGGTTGTGTGATCAAGTGAGGTAAGAGGGAGTCTCTGTGGGTCACTTTGCCCATTTCGCGGGGGCTGAATCAAAACACCAGGAACTGAGTCAACACCTAAGGGTTATCTTGCCCCTATTCAATAGAACATTTACAAAGACTCAGGGAGATGATGGAAAGTTTCCAACATTCGTGTGTGG